>JAODAL010012086.1:0-96922 GCA_025379985.1 Phyllomedusa bahiana | reverse complement strand
GAAACGATTTTGGGCGAATTTCCATTCTGCGTCTAACTCCCGCACTGCTCCCCACACACTGGTGAGGCGCGGCGGACTGTTCCCTGCATGTATGAGTGCGCTACCTCCGGCGGCGAATCATAGGTGCAGCGCCGCACTGCGCCAAAGTCCCGCACTGCGCCTAACACACACTGGCGAGGCGTGGCGGACTTTACATGATATGTATGAGTGCGCCCCGGCCCCAATTACTTCAATAAAATCATGTTTATTTCCTTATTTTCGTTAGCCAAGGATCAATAGTAGAGATGGGCGAATTTCCCGAAATTCGTTTCGTTCACTTCGCCGAATTTCTCGGCAAAAAATAACTTCGTTCCGAACTACTTCGGCACGAATCACGTTAAAAAACAGCTATTTCCAGGCTGCACAGAGCCTGCAGGGTGCTGTAGAATGTTGTGCCATGCTTAAATATGCAGCGGGAGCTTGGTTTGGTCTTCAGACAATTTTTGTTTTTTAGTATACAGCACATGACTGCCACCGCTTTTAAAGAATCGCTTCACTATAAAATTCCCTGGGGCACCTTAAAAGGGGGTTTGTCCCCACTACAAAAGATTGTCATTCAAATTAAAGATCTTCAAAAAACAAGCACTTTTGCAATAAAATGTAAATAACAAATCTCCTACTGATTTCTAGATAACCTTGTTTATTGGCTTCAGAGGCTGCTGAGGTCTCAAATAGTCACCGACCGCTTGTTCCCCCCCTGATAGGCTGTATCTCCGGCATATTATAACAACCGGTCGCATCGGGAGCGAGCAACCAATTTTAACTATCTCCGTCCTTTCTCTCTCTGTCCTTGCTCGGGCCTGCAGCACAGCTCAGTGATTTAGAGCAGGCATACTAGCAGCCCCTGTCAGTTCCTCTGCTGCCTTATCTGTGTCTCAGCCTAATTATTATTCACTGTCTGTTGACTATTTACTGCCGGTATCATTCAGCTCTGAGTCTGCCTAATTAGCATTCACTCTCCTGTTTTTCCTAACCAGCTTCACTGCTGAAGTGAATGATTTAGGCAGGAAATAGTCAACAGTCAGTGAATAGTAATTAAGCAACACAGACAGATGTAGCACTGAGATAACTCCATGCAAATAAACACATCAGAGATTATTTGAATCGCTTCCCCCCCGCTCAATTCCCTGTGCGTTGGATGTATGGGGGGAAAAATATGTGCTGTTGTACACGGTGGATACTATTGAATGGTGACAGCAGGGAAAGAGAACTCCCGTGATCTGAATGTTCTCCCTCCAATGCTGTTAGCATCGGGAGCGAGAGCAGCAGCATGACTTCACCTAGATGAAGGAGGGGGAGAGGACTCCAGGAAGCCAGTGCTCCCGCCCATGATTTCAAAACTACAGCTCTTAAGGACAGCACCAAGGTAGGAAGAAATCCGTCGTGAGACAACTCCTTTAAGAGGGCAAAACGACCAAAAACTGAAGCGGGAATGTTGCCTGATAAAGTCATGCCAGAGAAAACGGGAAAAAAACAAGCTAGGAGCTCAGGTGACAACATTAGTGACAGAGTGTGGAGGTGACGGCGCTAGCCACAGAAGCATGAGGTCAGACAGTGGCACAATGACATTCTGGAGGCGGCAAAAACGGGAATAGGACGGGTGGCCAATGACACAGTGGGAGGGTCACGGCAGCAGCAGCAGAGGGTCAAACAGTGGCAAAATAAGAGGTAGGTCACGGCATCACCACAGCGCACAGAGTCAACGTGGGACAATACACAGTGTGTGGGTCAAAGCACAGCCACGCAGCAGAGGGTCAGACGGTGGCACAAGACACATTTTTGGAGGTCACGGCAGCACCACAGCAGCGCATGAGGTCAGTCAGGGCAAAATGACACAGTGTGGGGGTAGGCACAGCACATGAGGTAGGCAGGGGCACAAGGACTTTCTGGAGGGGGGCAAAAACAGGAAGTAGGAAGAGTGGGACAATGACACAGTGGTTTGGCCGGCAGCGCCACAGCAGCTTTGGGTCAGACATTGGCACAATCACTTTCGGGAGGTGGCAAAAAAGGGGATAGCCACAGAGGGGGGACAATGACACAGTGGGGGAGGTCACGGCAGCAGCCACAGCAAAAGCTGAGGTCAGACAGGCACAATGAACAGGTTTTGGGCCCGAGCCACAGCCGCAGCATGGGGTCAGACATGGCACAATGACTTTCTGGGGGGTGGCAAAAACAGATAGGCCCAGGTGGGACCAATGACACAGTGTGAAGGTTAGCGCAGCCAAAAGAGCACATGAGGTCAACATGGCCAATGACACAGTGTGGAGGTCACGCAGCAGCCACAGCGCGCAGGGGTCAGCAGGGAAAAATCACTTAGGGAGGTGGCCAAAACAGGGTGGGCCACAGAGGGGGACAATGACACAGGTGGAGGTCAGGGCGCAGCCACAGCAGCAGCATAGGTCAGAAGTGGCACAAGACATTTTGGGGGGTGCAAAACAGGATGGCCACGAGGGGGACAAGGGAAACCAGTGTGAATTATGGCCAGCCACAGCACAGCATGAGGTCAGACAGTGGCACAATGCACAGTGTGGAGGTCACGAAACAGCCACAGCAGCCGCATGGGGTCAGACAGTGGCACAATCACTTTACGGAGGGGGAAAAAAACAGGAGTGGGCCACAGAGTGGGACAATGACACATGTGGGGTCACGGCAGCAGCCACAGCGCAGCATGAGGTCAGACAGTACAAGACATTTGGGGGTGGCAAAAACGGGAGTGGGCCACAGAGGGGGACAATGACACAGTTGTAGGTCACAGCAGCAGCCACAGGAGCAGCATGAGGTAGACAGTGGCCAATGACACAGTGTGTAGGTACGGTAGAGCACAGGGTCAGGCATGGGCACAATGAATTCGGAGGGGAAAAAAAAGGGTAGGCCACAGAGTGGGAAAGACACAGTGTTTAGCACGGACAGCCACAGCAGCAGCATGAGGTCAACATGGCACATGAACAGTGTAGGTCACAGCAGCACAGCATGGGGACAGGGCGGGGCCAATGACATTCGGAGGGGGAAAAAACGGGAGTAGGCCGCGGGAGGGGAAAATGACACGTGTTAGTCACGGCAGCACCCCACAGCAGATGAGGTCAAAGGGGCCAATGAACCATTTGGGGAGGTCACGGCGGCAGCCACACAGCACATGGGGTCAAACAGTGGCACAATCACATTCTGGAGGTGGAAAAAAAACGGGAGTGGGCCACAGAGGGGCATTGAACAGTGTGGAGGTCATAGAGCAGCCACACGCAGCATAGGTCAACAGGGCAAATAACACAGTTTGGAGGTGGGGGGGCAATACCAGCCCCTGTAAAGATGGTTGGGGCAAAGGAGAAATTTTTCAGCAGATTTGTGGCATCAGGGGGGGTGGGGGCATCAGAATAGGGGGCTGAGGCGTAGTTTGCCCCCGACTCAATTCTCACAGTTTGGGTGAGCGCAGGCTGAGTAGTTGACCCAAAAGGGCATTTGTGTTCAATCCGGCCGATCCCGCCTGATTATCTTGACAAAGGTCAGTCTTCCACATTTCCCGGGGACAAGGGGGTTCTCCTTGGGCTAACGAGGGGCCCCCGCCGCACTGAATACCCGCTCTGATGCCACACTACCCCGGGGGGGGGGGCAGGACAGCTTCTCCATGCAAGCTCGGCAAGTTGCGGCCACACATCCAGTTTGGTGCCAGTAGTCCCGGATTTTTAACTGGGGTGGCAGAGTGTGCCCAAAGTAGGCCACCACCTTTTGGGTTCAGGGACTGCCCAGGCCCTGCTGCTGCTGCTGGCATCCCCCCACTAGGGGGTGAAAAAGCTGCTATCAGGACTCCAGTTGGGTTACGCTGAGGAGCGGGTACTGCTCCTACCCCCCCCCCTTCCCCCCAGCAGCCGCGGCAGTAGTACGTGAGCGCTGAAACCCCCGGCAGCCCTGTCAGACAGGGACATGCCGCACATGGGCAGGGGCCAAACGTTTAGGAGGATTTCCCATAGTATTTGAGTTTTTCCCCCCTCTCAATAGCTGGGAAAAAGGCTCCTTTTTGGGAACCGGGTAGTGAGGGTCCAATGGGTGGAGAGCCAAAAATACCCCTCTGCCGGTGCTGACTTTTGGGGGCTGACAAGCCAGGCAAATAAGCATGCGCGGGCCATCTGGCACAAGTGACCCGAGGGGCTCCCCCTCCATTTCCACTGTATACTGCCACGGGGCGGGGGGCATCTCCCTCGCTTCCTCATCCCCACCACCCCTCCAGCTGTCCTGCTCCTCCTCTTTGTCACCTGGGTAAAAATCCACTCATTTCACCAGACAATGCTTCTGCTCCAAAGTCCCCCCTCCCCATTTCATCCCCCCCGGGACTAGGGCCACAGAGTAGTCGCCAGTCTCCAGTCCCCTGCCCCGACAATTTTTCAGAACTTTCCAGGACATGAACAGTGGAATGACGTTATTCTTTTTGAGTTCTGGCGACTGACAAATAACGGCCTCCTCGAATGGCCTAACAAAGGCAAGGGGTCACGCAAGAGCTGCCACTGGCGACATCAAATTACACAGGGGAGTACTTCTGTCTGCCGGGGATAAACAAAAAAATTTTTAAAGGGCCTTTCTTGTTCATACAGTCATTCGGGAGGAAAATTTCAACGGGGGGGGAAAACACCCGAATTCGGGAAAAGGTGTTGGGGGGGGGCCCGTTCGGGGCCGCGAAAACTCGGGGGAAAGGGTTTGTTCCCTGGCTTTGAAACGAATGGGATAAAGTGAATTTCCCGGGTTTCCGGGCCCCAATTTTCAAAATCTGCAAAGGATCGGGGAAAGACTTTCAGGAACCTTTTCAAAACCCCAGTTTTTAAACACGGGGGCCCATGGGGGCGCATGGCCCCACCCTCCTCGGTGCAGCGCGGACACCCATTTTTCCCTCCCATTTTTTCCGTCACCATTTTTTCCGATTTGCAGTTGGCGCGGGGGAGAAAAAGCACACTGCTTTTTGCGCATGACGCGGAGCATTTCCCTCCCCTGTGGGGGCTTTGGGTTTCGCCGAGGCAAGCCAAGGGTAGAACGGGCTTTGACACGGGCGGCCCTACACATTTTGGGTATAAAGGACCCGGGTACTTGGGGAGGCTGAGATGGGGGTTGGTGGGGAAAGGAAGAGGAGGCGGACATTGGCGCAGGAGCAGCGGGTTTTACAACGGGAGGGGGGAAGGGGGCCCTTTTTCCTGCCCAAGTTGTTGGGTCCCGGGGGCGGGAAGCATTTTCCCACCCAGGGGCCGGGGGTAAAGGAAATTTAGGGCCCCCGCCCGTGGGAAACAGCTCCAGGACGCCCGGGCTGCCGGTGCCCTTGGAAAAAAAACCGATAAGCCGGGGGACTGGCCCACCTTCTGTTCTACATATTTAGGGGAAGGGGTTTGGAAATTTGGTTTTTTTGGGAAAAAGAAATTACGGCAGGGAAAACTCTCCATCTGGCTCGGGGCACAAAAAAATGTTCTCAAAAATGGGCGGGAAGCCCCAATTTGGAAAGGGGGGGGGACTGCAGAAACCCAAACCAACTTGGACGGAGAACGGAAAAGCGCTGCCCCTTTAGGAGGGTTTGGGGGGGCCTTATTTTGTCTTTCTTTGAAATTTCCCCTCGCTAAAAACCGACTGCTGCCCCCATGATTGGGCGGGGAAACAAGCATCTGGACCAGGGGGGAAGTTTGTCAAAAGAAACAGCTCCCCTTCGCAGAGGTGGGGACCCTTTTGGAGGGCTGAAATGGCATGCTTTCCCAAACGGGCCCCTGCTGCGGGCCGGGCTATTTTTTGGGGGGCCGGGGGAAAGGCCCAAAAAAATATGACCCACTTTCTCCCGGGGCCCCCGGAGGGTTTTGACGCTGCATGTTTGCACGGGGCCGGGGGTCCCCAACGAAAGCTCCCTGGGAAACTTTTTCACTTTCGGGCTTAAAGTTTCCCTACATTTTACCCATTTTCGGCTCCTCCGGTGCCCTTAGCAAAGAACTCCCCCCAACCGGGGCCAACGCTCCGCACTGAGGGGGCTACTGCCGCCGGGGGGGCCCTCGCTGAGCCCCTGGGGCCGCTTTTTTCTTGGGCCCGGGGAAGGGGGTTTTTTCCCCCCTTTGGCCCCCTTTGGCTCCCGCCCTCAAAAAAAGGGTTTGCTATCCTGCTGACTCAGGGGCCAAACACGCCCCCAATTTGCTGGCTGCCCCCTCCCTGAGGGGGGCCAAGCTGACCCCTTTTTTCCTTTACGATTTTGAAGCCCTTGCCTCACCCAGCCCCCAAGTGCGGTGGCTAAAATCATCATTATTTTTTGTTTAAAATGGGTCAGGGGGGCTGTCCTAAACCCCGGGCCCTTTTATGCAGAGGCTGCCCCTCAAACAGGACCCCCAGGGCCACTCTAAAAACACTATACTTTTGCCCCTATTTGCAAGAACGGGGGAATATTGGGGCCCCTTTTCTTCCCCTCCCCAAAGTAGCTGTGACGGGGCCCCCTCAAATTGTTCATCCCCTCTTATAGTGGGTTTGAGCCCAGACCACTTAAGAGACTCGGGCTGGGGGAAAACCGGGGAGGGGACGAGGGGGGGTTTGGGGAAAGGTGGGGGCCCGCTGAACCGCCCCCGGGTTCGCAACCCAAAGGGTTGAAATTGGGCCCGTTCCCAACCCGGAATCGGGATGTGGTTTGTGGGAAGTAAAACTGGGAGGAAGGGGAAAAGGGCCTATAAACCCAAATTCAAAACCCCTTTGGGGTTGTTTAGCAGTACAGGGGGCCCGTAAAATACAGGGGGCAGTTGGGGGCCCTCACCGATTCCCGGGTGCGAGGGTTCCCTTGCTGTCCCTGCAAAACCTTTGGCCGGGGAATGGTTTGTCCCTCCCCCCCACTCGGGGGTTGAAGAGCCGCCACCTCTTTTGTCTGCTTTACTGTTTTTGTTGTTTTTAAATTTAAAACGGAGAAGAAGTTACCCTTATATTGATAAAAACACCCCCTGAAATTTGACACCCAAATGATCCCACTAAAAGTTGGGGTCCCCCCCCTTTTGGTAAAAAATTTTGGTGCTCCAAAAAGGGGCGGGAAAAATTTTGATTTGAAATGTCCCCCTTTTAAAAAACTGGGGTAATTTTATTTAATAAAAACCCAAAAACCCCCCGGCCTTAATTAACCTTCGGATATAAAATAAGCTACAGAATTTTTTTTTGGCGGTAAAAAAAAAATTTTCTTTTCCCTGAGAAAACAACTGCAGAACAACCTTAATTAACCCTGGTAAAAATTACGAAAAGGGAAATTTTGAGCACCCGGGAAAACTCCAATTTGAGCGGGGTTAAAAAATTTGCGGTTTTCTACATTTACACAACAAAAAAAATTGAAATTTAAACCCTTCGCTTTTTAATTATGCTACAAAAAAAATTTGGGTTTTTGCGGTGAAAAAGACGGTCTTTTTTTGGTCCCCACAGCACAAAAAAAAAACGTTAAATTTAACCCCCTGGATGAAATTGCGCAAATGAATTGAGCAGCTGAAATTTTTAAAAAGGTTTGGGGTAGCGGTTAAAAATTGCGTGTTTTCTACACTCCCACAAAAAGAGAAAAAATTTTAATTAACCTTCGTTTGGGAATTTAAAGTTTACGGGAAAAAATTTGTATTTTTGGCGGGGAAAAAGAGGGTTTTTTTGGATCCCAACGCAGCAGAACAACGTTTTAATTAACCCCTGGATATAATTGCGCAAAATGAATTGAGCAGCCGGAAATTTACTAGCTTTGTAAGCGTGTTACAAATTGCGTGTTTTCACGCTACAACAAGGGAAAAAATTGTAATTAACCCCTTCGCTTGTGAATTATGCTACAGGAAAATCGTATTTTTTTTGGCGGTGAAAAAAGACGGTCTATTTTTATCACCACAGCAAAAAAAAACAACGCTTAATTAAAACCCTGGATGAAAAATTGCGCAAAGAATTGAGCAGCCAAAAAAATTGGGTATTTGTATTATAAAAACGCTGTTTTTTTAAATGAATACAACAGGAACTGGCTTAGATGCCCCTTGGATATTCAATGTGCTGTGAGCAGATAGCATTAACATGTATATGCACTGGACTTCAGATCCAATACACCAAAAATTCAGAAAATAGAACATTAAGAGAAAGCAGTCTCTGAGACAAGCTGGGGAACACCCCACAAAAATCACTGTATAAAAATCAGTTCTTCAGTAAACAATCCAGCCGCGGGCAAGCACTTCCCTGATCAGTACAGTGAGAGCGGTTATTGAGCTCCCAGCGTCGCGCCGGACTTATATAGTTGCGGGGGACGTCACAGAAATTCCCCGCCGGTCTCTGAATTGGCTTCATCTCTGCAAAATGTCAGGGCAGGCTATGCCCTTTTTCCCTCCCAGAGTGCTTTGCCCATGTAGCATTGTGCTCGCGCCATTTTATCAATCAAAAGCACACTTGTTCACCCGAGTTCCCAAACTTTGACTTCGTTCAGACCGAAGTTTTTCCTGAAATTCTAAACGAATTCCACTTTTTTTAAAAATTGATTCCCCCATCTCTAATCAATAGTATGGATGCAAAAAAAATAAAAAAAAATAAAATGATTTTTATTGTTTATTTTTTTTTTTTTTTTACCCAATATTTTTCATTTTTATACACTTCGGACAACTTCTATATTTCTTTTTTTTGATTTCGGCCCATGTACAATGTTATTTCAGATTGCATTAAAAAAAACCCAAGGAGCTTTGCTCGCTCTCCATTGGTTCAAAGACGCGGTTTTTTAATTAGCCAACACAGGTTGCTGGGGAATTTTTTTTCCCCCAATAGAATTATGAGAAAAAGTAGCCGCGCTCTGATTGGGGCTAAGCGGGGACGACCCCCCGCCGTTAAAAAACCAATCAGCCTTTTTCTGCCTTTTACTGTATTTTAAAAAGTCCTGTTTTGAATTGATTGGTCAAATTTTTCCATGTTAGAATGGGCCACTGTCGCCCCTTTTCTGATTGGTCAATTCCCCTTAGGTATAAGGGCCATGTGGGCTCCTATTTGATTGGTGGTTTATGCCGAAAAATCAAAAAGGCTTAAACAATTTAAATTACTGTATTTCCGGCATTTTCTCTATTGCATTTCCCTTGTAGCGCCGTTATTGGGGGCCCAAAACGTTTTTCGGGGGTTTTTAATTTATTTATTTTTTGAAGGTTTCAGCTTTTTTTGAAATTTTAAACTTTAAAAAAAAAATGTTTTTTTTATTCATACTCCATTTTCCGCACGGCGTGAGCGGAGATTTTGGTTTTGGGAAAAATTTTCCATAGATACAATTTGGGGGAAGTAGCTGCGCTTATTGGGCCGGGATAGCCAAAACCCCCGTTTTTCTCAGCCAATCAGTTTTTCTGTTTTTTACTGTATTTTGAACGTCCCCCTTTGATTTTGATTGGTCAAAAAATTTTTCCATAGGATAAATGGGGGGGCTTTGTGCTCCATTTGATTGGTTAATACTCCTTCATAGGTTTGAATGGGGTCCCCTTTTTAGGTAAACCTATGGTGAATGGGGCTTTTTGGCCCTTTTTTCTGGCCCGGACCCAAAGAGAATACTTTTCACAATTTGAAAATTTTCTGTATTTTGGGGGAATTTTTCTCTATTTTAAAATTTCCTTTTTAGCGGGTCTCAGCGGGCAAATGCGTGTTTTGGGATTTAATTGATTTTTGTTTAAGAAGGTTTCAGCTTTTTTTGAGATTTGTTAAATAAAAAAAAAGATTTTTTTTTATTCATACTCCCTGCCCCCAAGGCGCTGAGAGCCGAGATTTGCATTGCGCCCCTCTCTCCCTAGAATACAATGGGAGAAAATAGCTGCGTTCGATTGGGCCGGGATAGCAACCCCCGCTAGCTTGCCCCTTTAGCTTTTTATTTGCCCCTTTTTTCTGTTTTTGAAAAATATCCCGCCTTTGTTCTGATTGGTCAATAGTTCCCCCTGGTTTTTAAGGGTCCTGGGCGTCCTATTTGATTGGTCATAGTCCTCCCTAGGATATAATGGGTCTCTGTCGCTCCTTTTGATTGGCTGGGTGCAAAAACCCCCCGCTGCTTAACCAATAGCTCTTTTCTGCTTTTTTTACTGTATTTTGAAATCCCGCCTTGATTTTTTTATTGGTTCAAACTTCTCATAGGTATTTTTTAAAGGGTCTTTGTCGCCCCCATTTGATTGGGAGTAGCAAGCACCCCCTAGCCGCCAATCAGCTCTTTCTGCCCTTTTTATGTATTTTGAATGTCCCGCCTTTGATTCTGATTGGTCAATAGTTCTCCATAGGTTTTAAAAAGGTTCACTGCGCCCTATTCTGATTTTTTCTGCGGGGCCAATGAGAATAGCTTTTAGAATTTGAATTTTGTATTTCCGGCAATTTCAAATATCCTAATTCTTGAATTGGTATTTGGAAAAATGAATTTTTGGTTTATGTAATTTTTTTTTTTTTTGAGGATTTAGTCTTTTCTGGGAATGTTTTTGCCTTTTTTAAAGCGATTTTTTTATTTTATACTCCGCCCGACAGGTGGAATGATTTCTCGCTGTTTTCCAGCTGTTTGATCGGAACAGATTTTCGGGCCAGTCCCCCACAGCGCCTAAATCCCCCCACTGCTCCCCCCACATGGGAGGGCAGGGGAAAATAAAACCCCCTTTTTTCCCCCCCGAATGTAGGATGCCCCCACCCGGCGGGCGGGGGGCTTTTTCCCCCAAAAGGGGCCCCCGGGGGCAACTTTTCAAGCCCCGCACTGGGCATCCCCCCCCCCACCACTGGCGAGGGGCCCGGGGGATTTTCCCCGTTTTATGAGTGCATAGCCGGGCGGCGAAATCCCGACGCAGCGCCGCCACTTTCGCCAAAGTCCCGCACTGGGCCTAAAAAACCGGCGAGGGCGGGGACTTTTCCCGATGTTGAGTGCCTAGCTCGGGGGGAAAATTTAGGGCAGCGCCCCCACTGCGCCAAAGTCCCGCACTGGCCCAAAAAACCAGTGGCAAGGGGGGGGACTTTACATGGAATGTATGAGGGCCGGCCCCCCAAATAAATCGGTGCAATTTTCCCGGGAAAAAAAAAGCGGAAAAAGCGGCCCCGCCCGGGCGACCTTCAACATGTCCCCCCTTTGTTCTCACCTGTAAGTGCTTTCACTGTGTAATGCTTTTTCTTTTGTCTGTAATTTTATCCCCCTCTACATTGTAAAGTGTTTGCGAATTTTTTTTTGGCGCATATAAATAAAGTTTTTATTATTATTATTTTTATTATTATTTTTTATTATTATATGGCCTTCCGGCCCCCTTTCGTGCGTGAGGGATGCACTAGAATTATTTTTTTTTTAAGCTAAAACGGCCAGGAGGGAAAATGGGCTTTATTTCCCTTTTCGTAATATTTTTGCCGGGAATAGAGAATTTTTTTTTTTCTCATTATGTCCTATACTAGGGCCTTAATTGGACCCCGGTATCTACTAATTTTTTCAAATTTTTTTTTTGTGGGGTCTGTGAGAAAGTCTGTTCTAGGGATGTTAACTGAGATTGTAGGGCATCTATTCGAGAGCGTTTATCTCTTTTAATCTTGGAACTGAGAGCAAACAATGGCCCCCAATTTCCGCCCTTTTTTAGCCCCCCAAAGCACAGGGGCCAAGAAAAACCCCCCCAAATTTACTGCAAAGTTCTTTTTTTTTTTTTGACCAGCTCCCCCCAATCTTTAGGATTTTTTTAAAACCCTCGTTAAACCCATTTGGCACGTGCGGGGGGAGACCATGTTTTATCTAAATTTTTTAGAACACAAGCGTGACAACCATGTGATGGGGCCCCCATTGTCACATCAACTGTCTTTCTTAGAGCTGGGGGTATTAAACCAAAAAAAATCTATCCTGGAAGTGTATTAGAGGTGTGGGAAAAAAAAAAGGGGAAAAGTACCCCTTGGATGGGAAAAACCCCCCCATAGATCAAAAAGGAGTACGCCGGGCCCCGCTTTTTGAAACCCCTACATAAACTACCCCCGCGCCGGGTCTCAATTTTCCCCCGACATAGAGTCTATCCATAGATTCAGAGAAAGCTACATTAAAATCTCCACCTATAATGACTAAAGTTGGAGGAAGAGAGGAAATTTTGCTAAAGACTCTGTTAATGAACTGAATCTGGGATGTATTAGGTGTATAGACATTACATAAAGTAGTGGGAGTCCCTCTATATGTGCCATGTAGGATAACATATCGCCCCTGCGCATCTATGTACGATTTCGTAACCAGAAAAGGACACAATCTAGATAGCAAGATAGCTACTCCAGCCTTCTTTCGTTCCTGTGAGGCCATATATACCTGAGGAAAGAGACCCTTAGCAAAGGCAAATGTACCTAATTTATCAAAGTGTGTCTCTTGTAGGAATACTATTTTAGGGTGGATAGACCAAACCTCCCGAAGCAAGAGTCGCCTCTTGACATTTGAGTTCAGGCCTTTGACATTAAGCGAAAGTAACTTAGCCATCATCATATATATTCGGCAGATTAAGAGGCTGTTTACATGTAGAGAGTATCACGGTATATTGAAGTTTTATCCAACTTACCAGAACACGTAAGGTAGGGGGAAGACAGGACAGCAATACATTCAACATCAATTTCAACAAACCATAGGTGAACTGAACGAGTAAACCCGTAATCTTATACCAAGATAACGTATCCTGGAGTGGGGTAATAGAAGTGTATAGAGAGATTTTCGTGTGTATCAAGTCTTGTTTAGTTACTACAAGGCAAGCACACAGAAACACAACTAAATCCCCAACGGGGAGAAATAGGTGGTAGGCCATAAACAATGGCAACCAAGGGCCACGTACCTTTTTACCCTTATTTCTTCCTCTATCAAGTACTAGGAGTTTCAGGACAACAAAACAAAAAAACAAAAAACAGACAAAAAAAAAAAAAACAAAGGATAGGGGGAGGGGAAGGGGGAAAGGGAAAAGAAAGAAAGGGAGAATGGAGAAAAAGAAGCAGGGAAGTAAAAAAAAAAAAAAAGGATAATTCAGCAATTGACAATGGGGGCTAGTATTATCAGTATAATAGATTTCTAATACTGGAACACCTGGCAAATATATCTAAAGTAGTTCTAGCAGTGAAGACAATCAGAGAGCATCTTCTAGTAACCGATACTGGAGTCTCGTCTTGATTTCACGGATTTTCATGTCTTGGAAGTGAGACTGTACGTCAGTGAGTTGTTTCGTACAGCAGTTGATGATTTGCAGCGTCTTCCTGACGGCGTCTGCCATATTGGTGAAGGGGGGTCTGGAGGAGGTTCTCTCTCCCAATTTACTATTTCTGGAGTGGGGATATACAGAGTCGAACAAAAAGCCTGTAGGTCTTTTGGTGATCGCAGAGTAGACGATTTGCCATCTTTAGAGGCTACAAGCATAAACGGAAACCCCCATTTGTATTTGATATCTGTTTTCTCAAGTTCCCCAAGCAAGGGTTTTAAACATCGTTTGTGTAATGTTATCCAAGACAGGTCTGGATACAATTGTAGTCAGGCTCCTTGGAAGTCTATGACTTTCTGGGATCTGGCCTTAGCCATAATATGTTCTTTGAGGCCAAAGTCATTTACATAACAGATAACATCCCTAGGGATTGGAGACTTTGTTTTTGGTTTTAACGCTCTGTGTACTCGGTTCATTTTGATGGAGTGAGACGGAGATTCCCCCAACAAGACAATAAAGATGGTCGTCAGCTGTGTTCGCAAGTCCTCCGCTCCCTTGGCTTCCGGTAACCCCCTCATTCTGATATTATGGCGTTGTCCTCCATTATCTAAGTCCTCTAAATGATTGGAAGTTTCCTGGAGAGCCTGGTTTTGAGAGATTAGTTGAGAGTGCATTTGGGCTATGTATTTTCTGGTCTCATCGTGTGTTTCTTCAAGGTCCTCCACTCGTGCAACCATAGCTTTAAGGTCATGGCGGACCATCGATATTTCAGACTTACAGGCTTCCTTAATTTCTGCCACTAAGGCCTTCAAATCTTTTCTAGTTGGTAGGTGACTTACATACTCTTTCAAGTCTTGACAGGAGGAATGGTGCGGCAATGTCACATTGTCTTCCCCCATCAGCGATTCCGAAGATGACCGCCATTGAGCCTCTGGGGAAGGTTGATTGGATAGTAAATGGGGGTTAGAATCCCCATGATCATCTGGAGGTTCTGCCCAGTGGTGAGTGGTAGCATTTGTACTCGGGCCCTCTTTTTTTCATATTTAAAGGTTTTTATTTTATTTTGTCAAAAAATGTAACAAAAAAAAAAAAAAAGAGAAATTTATAAACAAGGCAATACAGATAGTGTCAGAGTGAGAACAATGCTAGTACAGAATAAAATAACAATGTTTAAGCAGTGTGACAAACACCGATTCACCAACATGGAGTTAGTCTCACTAACAAATGCTTTAAGGGAGTGATTAACTCACACTGCAGCTAGAATGATATAACAGCTGTAAAGGCAGGAGATATTGTAGTGCCTGAGAATTTGTAGTCACGTAAGAGGCCTTAAAGCACATAAGGCATACATAGTGATAAACAATAACAACAAAGAGCAGTCAAGGGCTCATGGAAACGAGAGGGCAACAGAGGCCCAATATCTAACAGATTGAACTAGGTGTATAAGGCTAAGCCTTGGCCGTCTGCAATACAAAACGAAACAAACAAGCCAATATTCCAGACATACAGACCTGCAGTCATACAAAGGGGGGGGGGGGGAGAGAGGGGAGACAAGATGGTAAGGGGGGCGGGTGGGTGAAAGGTGCAGAATCGAGATTCTTAGAAGACCTTAATCTGTCTAAAGGAAATGGCGCGGAAGGCGGACGAAGCCTGGAATTGCAACCAAGGCGTCCATGTCCGGTTCAACACCCGAACCTGCTCTTCTGTTGTAGCTAGCAGTTCTTCCATGTGATAAACATGGGAGACCTCAGTATACCACTCTTCAATTGTAGGGGGATCCGGCGTTTTCCAGCGCCTGGGAACAACGGTCTTAGCCGCCTACAGAAGGTGCCTAAGAAGGGATTTTTTGTAAGTGGAGGTGCCTATGTTAAACATAAACAGCAGCGCTGCTGCAAGGGTCTTAGGAATGGATATTCCGGAGACATCTTTAATGATGTGATACACTGCACTCCAGAAGCCCGACAGAGCAGGACAATCCCACCATATGTGTAGCATGGTCCCCTTAGAAGTTCCACAGCGCCAGCAAGTTTCAGGGACCTGTGGGAACCACTTATGAAGTATATGGGGGACCCTGTACCATCGAGTCAGGATTTTATAACTTGTCTCCTGAGCTCTTGTTGCTATAACATCTCTATGAGTGAGCTCAAAACACTTATGCCACTGCTCAGGAGAAAAGCTCTGATCAAGATCTTTCTCCCACGCCGCGCAATAAGAAGGAAGATTCAACCTGTCACCTGCGGACAACTCAGAGTACAGTGTAGATATAGCATGTCTCGGGGGGAATTTTGCTGACATAGTTGTTCGAATTTAGTAAGGGGTCTTTGTGCATGGAGAGTGTTTCCAAAAGAGGATAGGAAGTGTTTCAATTGGAGATACTGGAAAGTTGATGAGGCATGACCATGAGCCACTGCCTCTAAACCTGACAATGGGATAATCTGATTGCCAGCCATCACCTGATGAAGACACAAAGGGGTTAGCTTAGAACTCCCAAAAAAGGAGCGTGAGCCCATTCCAGGTGGGAAGGATGGGTTGTCCGAAATTGGCATAAGAGGACCCGTCCTATCAATGAGGATTTGGTACCTTTTATGAGAACTAACTGATGTCAGGGTGTGTTTAACAGAAAAGGAAACGTGGAAACGGTTTGCAAGGGCAGGGGTCCAGATCCAGGGAAGCGACACGAGCGACAATGAAGATACACTACGCGCAATACAGGTCCAAAGCTTCTGACACTGGGCACACCATGCCCAATCCCCTAGTGTCGCTGAGCCAGGAAAATTTTCCTACAGTCGGGGACCCCTGACCCCCCAAGGATTTATGCCTGTTAAAATAACATGGGATAATCTAGGGCGAGTGGGGACCAAATAAGGACTGAGAGACGTGTACACGACCCCAAAAGGAATTTGATAGCGTGGGAAAATTTTTTGCAGAAGGTAAAAGATAGGGGAAATATTGAATTTTCGGTATTGACCCTTCCCAAACCCCAAGAGAAGCATTGTTTTTGTCCAAGAATTAGATCCGGTTATTGCTCTAAGTATAGCCTCAAAGTTGAGGGGAAATAAACTGTTAAGGAGGCCAGAATGGTAATCCCCAAATTGCAAGCCCTTAGAAGGCCACACAAAGGGAAATATCCCCCTAATCTGAGCGAGAACCGAGGGGGGGCAGGCCCCACACTCAGGGCTTGGGATTTGGGACAAAATTTTTGAAGTTTGCCCATGTCCCAAAGGCTGGAGCATGACAAAAGGGGAGGGAAGGGGAAAGTGAGTGGGTTAGTTATGTAGATTGGGTCATCTGCAAACGCGGATTTTATTCCTTCCCCCCAATGAAAACCCCCTAATCCCTGGTCACCCGTATCGCCGAAAGAAATTTTCTCCATGACCGGAGTCAGGAGGGGACAAAGGGGCAGCCTTCCCTTGTACCGTTGTGCAGAAAAAAGAGTCTGATAATGGCCTTTAATTTTCAGGGCGGGGGGAGTATGGTAGGGGCCCAAAAATTTTAGAGGTAAAAAAGGTCCATCCTAGCCCCGGGAAGGTAGGGCCGGGGACCCCAAGAGACCTATCAAAGGCTTTTTCGGCGCCCCGGGATAGGTTTCTTAAAGGGATTTGCGTTTTTGGGGAAGGTGTATGTTGTCCAGATTTTCGAGTGTTGCCCCCGGCCTCCGCCCCGGGACAAAGCCCTTGGCCCGGGTGCAAAGTCCGGAAGACCCGTGTTAAATCTGTTCCCCCAAAGAGTTTTGCGTACTTTTTAATGTCCACATTTTAATAAAGTATTGGGGGGGTTTTTAAAATTGGGGGTCCTTCCCCGGTTTGGGGTTAGATAATAGGGCCAACATGCGAGGCGGGGAAAGGGGGTATCTTGTGCACATGGTTAAAGCAGGGGAGTAAAGATGTTAAATTCGCCCCTGAAGGTCTTTAAAATTTGTCTGTGAATCCGTCGGGCCCCCGGGGCTTTTCCCCCCGGGGAAAACCCCGGATGAGGAGCAAAGTTCTGAGTCTGAAAACTGGGATTTCAAACTGAAAAGATAGCTCCATCAGGGTAAATGGGAGGGCGGGGGGGAAAGGGCCGCGGGGGAAGGGGGTTGTTGTTGGAAATTATACTTTAGAATAAAAGGCTAAAAAGTTTTCCCATCCTTCCCGTCTTGTGTGCCAGGGGAACCGTCCGCAGACCTGTTTTGGGTATGTGCTTTTTGGGTTTATGCGTTCCCGCAAGGTTCTCGCTAGCATCATTCCGCTTTTATCACTATACTCATATAAGCGCACGCTTCCCCCCAGCCAAAAGCTGAAATTTTGATCTCGAGGGTGTCCCCCGCCAGAGCTGTTTGTTTTGAAGCCCAACAAAGCCCTTTGATAAGGCATTTGCAGTTTGGATCCCCCTGTTCTCTTAAACCTGGGAGCCATCCCTGATAAAAGACCCCCCGTTAACACACTTAGCGGCCCCCCTTTACCACTGGATCAGGGGGATGTAGTATCTTTTCTTGTCTTGGAAAAAAAGCCCGCAATTGTTCTGAAAAATTTCCCTACAAAAACATTGTCCACAACGGGACTCGTTGAGGACCATGCCGGCACCCTAGAGGCAAAGGGAGGACCAACAAACATTTAAACAGGGCGGGGTCGCAGAAGAATATTGTCCCTCCCGTAGATGAGCCCAAACAACCCCCCATGTGATCCAGAATATAGCCCAAAGCGGCTATAAACTTATGAGGGGGGGAATAGAAACTGAAATCTTTACCCTCCGGATTTGTGCCACCAAACACACAAAGTTGTAGTGAAATTTTAAGCTTTTTTGATAGCTTTTTTTTTCGAGTAAGAGAGCGAAAGCTTTCCGAGGAGTTGTCTAGAACCGGGGCCAAGTTCATTTAGGTCCCCCCACAATACTATCATGCCCGAATAGGGGGTTTTTTCCACAAAGGACAAAGAAGCCTGCTTTTTTCCCCCGATTTGGGGCGAAACATTGATTTGGTAAAGAGATGACCCCCTATGTCAAGGTCAGAATGAGTAGCGCCCGTTGATGCGTCCCGCTTTCCCAACCCGATTTCACTAGAATTTATGAAGGGGTATTGCCACTCCCCTGAACCCGGACCCCCGGCGTTTGCAAAGAAAACCCTGTTTTTTAATACTTATTTTCCGTATTTAGGGGGGATGACCTTTTTTTAAAGTGCGTCTCCTGAAGACAGGTATTTAGACTCGCTTTTTTGTGGGAAAGGTAAAGTACCTGGGACCCTTTTTCTGGGGTATTTAGGCCCGGGCCCTTGAAAAAAGGGGAAAAGATATGCCCCCCCATGAATCTTAGCTCCAAGTGGGCAGGGGAAAGGGTAGGGTAAAGGGAGATGTTAGGGCGGGAGAGAGGGGGGGGGGGAATTACTAAACCTCACACCCCCACAACACAACCAGGGAAGGGAGGCAACACAAAGGCCTGCCGCTGGGAAAATTAAAAACGGCTAAAAACGAGCCAAATGTCCCCAAAGTTAAAAAGAAGGGGGCTTACCAGGACCCAATCCAGGGGGGTGCAAGCAAAAAGATTATAATGCAGTACAAAAGTGGGTATCGGGCTCCATGTCCCTTGTTTTTTTTAAAGGAAAGAAAAAAAAAACAAAGAGTACTGGCCAACCAGAATATAAGAAAAGGGGACAGCGGGTCCAATTGAGGGGGAAAACCGGTAAAGGCAGAGGGGGAGGGAGAGGGGGAAGAAAGGAGGGGAGAGGAGGAAGGGGGACAAGGTTTAAAAAGACGATGGAATAGAATTGAGGGGGGGGGGAATCGGACCAATAGGGGCAATGTAGGAGAAGCATTTTGGTTCCCTAAAAACCCAAAAATTTCCATTTAAGGATATTCAAGGGTCACTAGGACCGGGTCAGGCTAGCACCGCTTTAGAAGGTATCTCATCTCATGGTGGATTGGAAGCCCGATAGAGTCCGTGCGGTTTTGGGCGAGTCTATTCCTCGGGGGGGGAGCCCCTGCCCTTCCCCCCGGTACCCCGGGGTTTTGACTGATGGGTGACAGAGCCAGGGGGGGACAGAGGGGGAAAAATAAGTCCTGGATGTTGATTCCTGGAGCATGAGGGGAGGTCACAGGGATCGGATTTCTAGACTCTTTACCCATATAAACAGAGCGAAGGGGAACCCCCAACGGAAGGGATATGGCGCTCTTGCAACACAGAAGGAGGGGCTTTAGGGCAGCTCTTTGGGCCAAAAATGTGCCCCGGAGAGATCCTGAAGCAGGAGGATAGTAGTGTCTTTGAAGAAGAGTTCCTGTCGTTGATGGGCATAGCGTAGGATGTCGTCTTTCAGCTGGTAAAAATGGACCCTGCAAATAACGTTCCTGGGTTTCTTGGGGTCTAATGTCGGTGGACGAAGTGCCCTGTGGGCTCTGTCGATTTCAATGGGAGCAGATGGATTTCTTTCCAGTAGGTCGTTGAAGATCATGGTGAGCACCGGAAGGAGGTTGTTAGATGTGACTGATTCAGGCAGGCCTCGAACCCTAATGTTGTTCCGCCTGCTTCTATTTTCAAGATCATCTATATGTTGTTGAAGCGCAAAAATCTGGGCGGATTGTTGGGACGAGGAGGACTGAAGAGCTTGCATAGTCATTGAGTTAGATTGTTGAGTTTGGTCTAATGAAGAAACTTTAGAGCTTAAGGAGGACAGCTCCGATCTGAAGAGAGAGATTTCTTGTTTGCATTCAGAGACGATATGCTTAGCCAGGGCCGATAGGTCATCTTTGGAAGGTATAGACTGTGTAGCTCTGTGAAGATCAGAGAGCGTCACCGGTCTGCTGTCCTCCGCAGGTACAGATGAGGGCCCCGATGAGCTACTAGGAACGTCCCGTACAGGATGTATACAGGAAGGTGCATCAGGTTGCTCCTGGACCTTCATAGTGGTGTTGGAACTGTGTGGCAGGTGACTAGGCGGGGTAGACACGGGTAGCACCGTCACTGCCGCTGGGGCAGCGCCCAGGTGTGCAGTAGGTGAGGAAGCAGCCGCCACAGTCAGGCTTCCTGCAGGTGAGCCTGTTGGGTCTCCCCAGGAGGAGCCGGTAGACCATCGGGGAGAGGGTCTATATACTGGGGAAATGGCGGTGTGCCAGGGATCATGCGGTGAGCAGGTCTGAGAACGCATAACAGCACCAGGGGAAGAGGGGCGTCTTGTGCAGGGGGTTGCTCCAGCTCCTGCGTGTCTTGGTGCGTTGGGTCCCCAGTGTAGGGGTCAAAATGTGCTAAAACCCCATCTGGGGTTAAAAACAGGGCCTTTGCGGCCTGGGATGGAGGTATCATTAGCTTCAGTTCATTGGTGGACAAGTTGAGGACCATGGGGGCCCTGGGGGTTTGGGGGTCATAAAGACCTGGGTGTGGGATGGTGGCCCAGAATAGGTTTTGCAGGAGTCTGGTCCCACCCCCCACCCCCGTCCTTGGGGTCACCGACCCCCCGGTCGTCCCGGGTTTTGCAGAACACCAGGGCGTCTAGTGGGGTCCCCGGCCCAGTTAGGTGGTGGTCAGGGCCCGGGGCTCTTTGAAGCGGGCGTCCCGAGGCGCGGCACGGCGTCTACAGCGCAGAAACCGGGTGATGTAGAGTTGAGGCACGCGGAGGGGGCCGGGGCCTCTTCCTTCCCCCCCGTGGCGGGCGTGTCCCTGCCGTGGGCCCTTCCCGGGGCGTCCGCGGGGAGGCAAGTCCGAGGCTTGGAAACTGAGGTGCTCGGGTTTCCCGGGGCCCGAGGTCGTCATCGGGTGAGGGTATGGAAGGGGTCCGCTGGTGATCGTGTCTGCTGCCCCGTCGCCGCCATGTTCCCGTTGCCTCCCCCTCACTGTAAGGGGGGCGGGGGGCTGCCGCTTGAAAAAGGCTCGATGTCCTCGGGGAAAAGGGGTGTGGGTGGAGGAATTTTGATCTTTTTTTAAAAAGTTTTCCCCATGTTGAGCATAGGTTGGGCCCCAGCTGCTGTTGAAGGCGAGGGCTCAAAAAAAACACGTCCTCACCGGCCATAGTTAGGCCGACCCGGGCCCTCTTTTTTGCCCCCTGGTGTCTTGGGGCTCTGGCATTTGCTATTTGAGGGGAGGTCGCTGCCTGTTTTATTAGGTATGGTTTACTGAAGGGGTTTGAAGCGATTGAACAGTTCCCTTTCCTGTGGTCCAGGGGGTAAGTATGAGTTGACTGCACGTAGCAGGGTCCACATGCAATAGTTCAGGCTGATTATACCCCAAGCAAGCAGCCGATTCAGGGGAGCCAGACAGCTGTGTGTGTCCTTGTAAGCAATCTTTCGCAGTTAACAAGTTATAGGATTGAAGGACAATAGAAAAGGCACTACACCCTTCAGTGTCTGTGTCTAGAGTGTGCACCTGGGAAAGTGAAAGGGGTTTTGCAGATGCAGCAGTCATTTGAAATAAATCTCCTGAGTGAGGGAATATTGAGGACTGCATTAAATTAGCGATTTTAATAAGTTCAGGCCCTGTCTGTGTCTGTTCAGTGATATGAATAGGGGCTTCTGTCTGCGCTGTAGCTCCTCTTGCACTGGGATATAAAATGGCGGCAAAACCCCCCGTTTAAACTCGTGGGGTTTTTGGGTGTGATGGCGGCTCCGAAAACCCACAGGGGACAGAAATTTCTGTAAAATTTTGGTTTCTGTCTTGATGGGACCCCACCGGGATCTCCCCCTTTTCTTCCTAGCCTCAGCCAGGGCACTTACGGGTAGTTGAGTCTGCAGCAGCTGCGCTGCGTCTCCCCGGTTCTGTTGTATTACTCTCCGCTGAGGTCACGAAGGCAGCGCGTCTCCGGTCCGGACTACCCGATTGGCCCAGAGCAGGCTGAGACTGCATGAGATGTCTCCTCTCCGTCCCGGGAGGTTTTAGGTCAGTCCCCTGTCAGTGCGTGTGTCACTCAGGAGTTGCTCACATCCAAAGTGGTGCGGGCCTCCAGGGTGTACTAAGCGCCTCTGCCGGGCTGCACTGAGCGCTTCCGCCGGGTCTACAGGCAGCGGAATCACCGGAATTTAGGCGACGGGTCCCTTTGGTTCTGGGTCCAAGGCACTACTTGACCGAAAGCTTTTGCCAGGTGTAGCATGATCTAGCCCCCTAGATTAGCTGCCTGGTTCCAGACCAGCTTGATCAAGCAGCCATCTTGGTCAGAGCCTAGCCACGTTTAAACATGTTTTGCGATAGATCGAATGTGTAATGCGCAATCCATTAAGGAACTTATCTCATGTATCTGTAACTGCCTCTCTGCTGTGTTTCTTTATAAGGACACTTTAAAGGTGAAGGCAAAAAGGGCCCGTGTAGGTCCTTATCGGTGTTAATATATAATTTATGGGGGGGCCCGTTTTTTGGAAAAAGAGACTCACAGATTTTCTCAGATAATTCTGCTTCACAGGGTGCATAAAACTCCATCTGTTTTGCACAAAATAAGTCTAAAATTTTACTCTTCTTGTCCAAGATTTGGTTGTGTCACACCTTCTGCATATGTTCTGGGAGTGTGCTGAATTGTTGAGTTTTTTGAAAGGAAACATTAAAATATCTTAAGTTTTCTTTCCCGGGAAAATATCTATGTATTGGGTCTCCCTGAGGGAGACATGCAAGACTCTATGATATCATTGAGTATTTCAAGACTATTATATACCGCCCATAAACTTATTGACCTTTCCCTAATGCTCCAAAAGTTAGAGATTTTGTTAACAGAGTAAATTCTGTATTGAGATAAGAGAAAGGTGTCTACACAAAAAGGAACTCTGTAGCTAAGTTTAAAAATCTGGGGACCTTGGCTGGATACTCTGGGCCTGCCTACCAGAATCGCATTGAGAGATAGAATCAATACTCTATCTATGTCTTGCTGGTAACTATTAGACCTCTTCCTACTTTCTTTATTTTTTCCTTCGTGTTAAGAAGGTGCCGGGATGGACTTTGCTCTGGAATGCATGTTTTTTTTTGTTTTTCTTTTTTCTCTTTGTTTTTTAGAATTTTTGTTGGTTATGCCATCATGTGGCTATGTTCTCAATTGCTTGTTATTATCTGTATCATTTTTGTATATGGAAAAAGCTTTAATGGACATATCTGATGTTGTTCTCAAATCTTTATTTGTAATCTTATATACATTATTATCATAGTAACAATATCCTTTTACATGTTCAATAAAAACTATCTGATTAAATAAAAAGAAAAATTCTTTGTACAGACTAGTGGATTCCAAAGCAGTCAAACTCTGCTCCAGGCTCAGAAAGAATACCTAAAATATTACAGAGATTGCAGGTAAGTGCAGTCAGGGAAACCTGATATAGTCTAATATTAGTGCTACCCCTCAGAGGCAGGTGAGTCATCATAAACTGAACCTTCGTGTTTAAGATTCATATATCAATGGATGCCTTTAAATTCAAAGCCTCATAATATGACGCTACATTGAAATCAGTGATCTTCTAGCTCAATGCAACTTAACAGATGAAAGAGTTAAATTTAACTAGGTAATTAAGTATAGATTGATACTGCATGTGTGGAGGACAGCATTTACACAAGGCCCACAGTTTGTTACCATGGATGTAATATTGGTTACTTTTGATAAATGCATGGTTTATGGCACTATGCATTCAAATTCACTCATTAGCGATCTGATTTCCCACAATCCATTATGCTGCACTACAGTTTTACTTTCTCTAGAAGTTCTCCATAACTAACAAATTACAAATAAAGGGTTTTCTCCAAGAGCATCATCATTATTCCAAGAAAGATTGTTGACGTTGACACCAAATAGTCCAAGGCTATATACAGCATAGTGTTCTTCGAGAGCATGAAATGCAAGATGGAGGCTGGTCTCAAAAGTGATAAAAAAAGCATTTGCATTCACTAAAGTAAGCAAGACAAAAGTGAATTTTGATATTTCCCATGAAAAGAGTTTACTTGAAACTCCTTCAAAAACAGAGATCTGCTGGCTGGTTCTGTAGAAGGTCAACATGAGAGTTAGCAGGAGATTAAACTGAGTTTAGGAAGATTGTCAATTTCCACTTTAGTTTTCAAACAAACTACACTCACTTCTCCAATTGCCTGGAAATCCTGCATAGAATCTACAGTAGGTGCTCCGATATTGGTTTACCAGTTAACAGAAGATGACTGTTGTAACCCATCTGTAACCTCACAAGTCATGTGCTTTAATACTGGCATCACATTTCAACAATGGGAGCCATGAGGTCAATAATATAGCATGCAACCCTTGAGGTTGCTCATTGGTCACATGCTGGTCAGTAGTAAAGATACATCGGAGCACCCGCTCATTTTTCTGTGATGGGGGCCAGACAATTTAAGAGGTGAGGATAGATTGATTTGTTATTTTATCAAATTTGTCATGGGCTTTATTTTCTTAAATGAAAAAAAAAACTTACATTTGTTAAGTCACTAAAACATTGTCTTCATAAACATTTTGGTCATAGAATTCAGCAGCAAGTTTTGTTACAACTATGTTACACCAAGTTGATTTGTACATGCAACAATCAGTAGTTAAATTATTCATTACCACATACTGGCCTCACATGTAATAAGAAAAAAAATGTTCTCTTTCTCTCTTGTAATGTCTGTCACGTAGTCCAGGCTAGAATAATAGTTGCAAACATAATAATTGCAATAAGTAAGTATGCTAGACGGACAAGCCGGTCCACCACCATTGCAGCAAAGTGCCAATCTGACTTGGCACTATCCTGAACCTTCGAAGACTTTATTTCTTGATGGATCCTGAGGACTTCTGCCAACAATCTCTTTAACACTTTTACCTTCACAGAAATATTTGTATCAATTTGTGTGTTGGTTTTACTCATCTGGATCTCCATGCATGTCTCAGGTTCCTTGTCTGCTCTATTATCTGTAAAAAAAAAAAAAAAAAAGATATGTAAACTGGATTGATTTATTGAAGCATTATGGGGGTTTTACAATTAAGTATGATTGATGTGGAAAGCTTGCAAATTAAGTAATAAACATTTTCACCATTCACAATTATTAACCCCTTCCCGACATTAAACGCCCTAGAAGGAAGTGACTTCCCGCAAATGGACGTATCGGTACATCCTGGACATCGTGGGGGGTGTCAAACCAGGCCCGCATGATCGTGACATGGGACCAGCTGTATATTACAGCTGGTCTCATGCCACATCACCTGTTGCCACGATCTATCTCAATTGCCGCATCTAAGGCAAAGACAGAAGGAGGGAGCTCTTTCTGTCAGCGCAGTAGCGTTGCGATTACCACTGCTGTCTGCATACCTGACAGCCCAGGAGTGACAGAAACACTTCCGGGCTGTCTGTGACATCTACATGTCCCATAATATCTTATGGGCATGGCTGGTCATGGTAAGTGACAGTTGTCATAGAGATCAGTGCATAGCAGTACTACTATGTACTGGTCTCTAGTGTATCAGTGATCTGAAGATAAAGACGCCAAAGTGGTACCAAACATCAGTTCAACTCACAAAAAAAGCCCTTACACAGTTCTTTTTTTAAGTGCTTAAACATAAAAAAACTATATAAATTGGGTATCGCCATAATTATATTGGCCTGCTGAGTAAAACTAGTAAGTAATCTATACTGCACAGTAACCCCTGTCATTTTCTTCACCCTGCCTTCCAAAAAACAGATTTAAAAACTGATCAAAAAGCCTAGTCCCCCAAAAAATGATACAAATAAAAGCATCAACTTATCCTGCAAAAAAAGCTCCTACCCAGCTCCGTATGCGAAAATGTGTTTCCTTTTTTAATAAAAGAGTTTTTATTGTGTAAAAACAGTAAAACATAAAGGAAATATAAAAATTGGGTATTGCTGAAATTGTATCGACCTGCTGGGTAAAGCTAGGATGTCATTTATATTGCACGGTGAACGCTTTAAAAAACTAAAATAAAAAACACTACCAGGATTAAAGTATTTTGTTAAAAACGCCTCACAAAAACTTTAGTCAAAAGTGATTAAAGCATTGTATGCACCCCATAACGGTACCAATAAAAAATTCAACTCATCCCACAAAAAAGCCCTTAATCAGCTCCATATGCAGAAAAATAAAAAAAGTTATGGCTGTCAGACTATGAAGACATAAAGACACAATTTTTTCTAAATGTATTTCTATTGCGTAAAAGTAATAAAACACAAAAAAATTGTATAAAATTTATATACTTGTAATTGTACCCACCCGTATCATAAAATTATCATGTCATTTACACTGCACGGCGAACACTGTAAAATTGAAGCTCAAAAACCAATAGTGGAACTGCATTTTTTTCCTCCCATTTTCATGGCCCAATGCTAAATAAAACTATGGAACACCTGTGCACCTAAAATGCACAATACACCCATAGATGAGATCCATGAGATGTGTTGAATGCAAAATGGGGTGACTTCTGGAAGGTTTCACCTGTTCTGGTACTTTTTGGGCTTTGTAAATGTGACATGGCAACTACCAAAATCAGTGTTCCAAAAGCTAAGTAGCTCTCCCTCCCTTGTACCCCTTGCCATGCATCCAAACAGTAGTTTACACCTATATATGGGGTATTGCCGAACTTGGAATAAAAATGTGGGGTGCTTTTTTTCCAGGATTCCTTGTAAAAATTAAACATTTTCAGCTAAAATTGCTGATTGCTTTACATTTTTTTCTGTTTTCATTTGCACCGCCTAAAAAATTGTGAGACACATGTGGGGTGCGTATACTCACTACACCCCTCTATATATTCCTTAAAGGAGTTGTCTCATTACAAGCTTTCAGCCTATCTCTGTGCCTGGCAGTTGAATTGAGGGGCGTGCTTCTTGTCTGCCTCTTCTCCTCCCTCTTCCCCCCCTCCCCTCAGCACACAGACAGCTCTCCTAGGTAACTTCTATTCAGCAGGGGGAGGGGTGAGGGGGTTTGCTGCCAGAGTTAACCCTGTGTGTGCCTGCTTAGGTCTGTTGCAGGCTCCTGGATCAGCTGTATTGTTAGCTCCACGGAGACATAGAGAGAGGGCTGATCTATGAGTGTGGAGCCAGAGGTCTGTGAAGCTGTGTATGCTAATAGCATAGCAGAGGGGATGCAAGTGTTCCTATACCCCCTTGCTTAGCTAAAAAATCTGCACATCTCCAGCAACAAACAGACCCTGTCAGAACAGACACAGGGCAGCTGTGAAGTGTTACTATACTTAGGATGTGTCACTAGTACAGCAGAGCATGAAGTGTTCACATGCCCCCTGATCTGTAAAGTATTTGTATAGTAACAGCTCCACAGATACATCATGATTATAGTAACACACTTCACTGCTGTCATATTATCTCATTACAGATCAGCCTCTGCTTTCCTCAATCTGTGTAGAGAGCAGGAGGAAGCAGGCACACACGGGTTAATCCAGGCAGCACAGCTACACACAGGGAGTAGAGCCCTCCCCCTCCCTCCACTACAGAAGCATTCTGTGTGGGAGGGGCTCTCTGCTCTGACCTGTATTCTGAAGGTGATGAGTCATACAGACCTGACAGCCAGTGACAGCCAGCCACAAAATAAGGGATACATGTACTATAGCATTTATATAAGCACAATAATCCCCATAGCACAACAAATAAATCCCCAGACGCAGCGTTTCGTCCCAATCTCAGGGGCTTATCAATGGGGTTAAAGAAGCAAAAAGGTACCAAACCACTAATTACCATGCCCTAAATATCAAGCATGGACTAAACTGGATATATAATACCTGATAAAGGAATCAGATTCTTCATATAAGGCTGGTACGCCTGACCAGCGTATGAAAGCTAGTATGCTCCCCGGTGGGTACTCCTTTGGTGTAAGGTATCCCTTATTTTGTGGCTTTAACTGGCTTTTAACCTTTCTAACGTTGTATAAATATATCTGTGATACTATTCAAAGGCTGTGTAGTTTCTCTACCTGCTTGCATACCTATTTTCTTCTTTCTGTATCCTATCTACGGTGGAGACATCGTTACTAATCCTCCACTGTGTGAGATATTTAGGGTATTTGATAGGGACCACTAGAGCCCATTAAAACAGGGTCGCCCTTATCGGGGCGGGTTCTCTGTATTAGGCAGTTTATAGGTATGATGATAGGGACTTGATAGGTTTAAACTCCTTTCATTGCCAATCTGGCTAGCTGTCCCATAGCACTGTTTTTACCCTTCGGGGTGTTTTTCACTGTGGATTATGATAAGGTTTTTTTATAAAAAAATTGATTAAAAGTTATATTTTAAAGGGATTGCTCTATTTGGATTAGTAGAAAAAATTATATACCCACTACTCTAATCCTGTCCAAGGAGGAGCACCCACCCCAAAAAGGGGCGGTCCCGCCTATCTGTTGACTAACCCTATTTCAAAAAACACTCAATGTGGATGGATAAAAAATTACCACACTGTCTACTGGACACTGACTTATGTCCCCTAAATTACATGAAAAAAATACCATCGAAACTAAAAATCCCATCGCATTTCCCCTGTAAGAGCACTGGTTCCTCAGGGGACTAAAGATGGACTAAACCACCAACAAGGTGGTGATGGAGAATGGTAGCCAATGAAGTGATGGAAGGGCTACCAAATGGACAATGACCCGAAGCATACTGCCAAACTGGTTAAAAAGTGGCTTAAGGATAACCAAGTCAATGTTTTGAAGTGGTCATCACAAAGCCCTGATCTCAATCCTATTGAAAATGTATGGCCAAAGATGAAAAGGCAAGGCCCCCTAAAAACATTCCTCAGTTACACCAGTTCTATCAAGAGGAATGGGGCAAAATTCCTACCAACTATTGTGAGAAGCTTGTGGAAGGATATCAATATCGAAAATGTCTGAACCAAGTCATGCAGTTTGAGGGCAATGCTACTAATAAAATGCATGCCTTAAAATTATCCCTCTCTCATTATTCTGGCATTTGGCAAATATAAATAATTTTGGCAACCGACCTAAAACGGGTAAGGTTTATTCTGATTTCATGTCAGATAGTGAGAAAAACATACAGTACATATGTGTCTATATATATATATAATATATAATATATATATAAATTTTTCTAATATATATATTATATATATATATAATAAAATATATATATATATATAATATAAAATAAAATATAAAATATATAATATATATAAATAATAAATTAAAAATATATATATATATATATAATATATATATATAAATATATAAATAATATATATATATATAAATATATAAATATATAATATTATATATATATATATATTAATATAAAATATAAATATATATATATATAATATATATATATATATATATATATATATATATATATATATATATAAAAGTAGATAGCAAATGCAGGTCCGCAACGCACTTCTTCGTGAGATAGCACAAAAGCTTCAAGGTATTTTAAAACTATGGGCTTTATTAAGAAGGTGCAGAGCAGTAGTGCACCCTAGCAAGTAAAAGTAACAAAAATCTTACGCGTTTCGCGCCAAAAAGCCGGCGCTTACCTGACATACCGGACAGGACTGACAGTAGTCCCGAATTTCCCGGTAACACCCTGGCCAATGAAACCTTTACAGAACTCTCTCCAGGGTCTTGTCTGCCCCAGGTGTCCCCCCAGCACATAAGAGTGTGCGAGTTCTAATACCATCTGCCTATACGCCTTCGACACTAACAGCTGCTCCACTAGCTCTTCCCTGACTCTGGTCACACGGTACAAGAGGTTCCCATTCATAGCGCAGTGCTCTTGGGGCACCCCATTAAGCACCACCACATTATTTAGGGCCCCTTGCAAGGTTTCATCTTGGAGCTGGGCTGTCCCAAAGTTTCCCCGAGACACCTCTAGGTCAGAGACCGGTTCCTCACAGAATGATTCCTCCTCATTTTCGCCCACATAGGAAATTAAGGGACTATCTCCGGGAACATCACATCTGTTTGGGTCTGGATGGTTAGTGGTACCGCCTTAGTGAAAAGTTCCAGAATAGGGCAATCTCGGCCATTTTTTTCTTGCATTACCTTGCCGATCCACCGGGGTGATCCGTACCACATCAGACTGGATAGGGACCCCGGCCCCTGGGGAAACCCGCGTATCCCCATGGATACAGGTGACCCCCACGGTTTTTCCCCGGCCTACCCTATGCGGGAGGTGGGCTGCTATGAGGGTGACCAGGCTCCCAGAGTCCAGAAGCCCAGTCATTAACCGACATAGGGGTGAGATGAAACTCCTCCACAGAGTTTAGAACAGCGCCACATGCTGAATAGGCAAACAAAGAAACGCGCCTCCCTATTGAACAGTCCATTGCTGCGGAGCTGAGAGGATGCTGAGCCGCCATATAACCTGGAGCATGGCACCTCCAACACCTAATATCCTTTGGGACAGTTCTGGTCACCGGCTCTGGCAGACTTCTGATCTTGGGGCGTCCCTCTCGGGGGTTTTTAGGTCCCTTTCTCTGGACGCTTGCTGGTCTTCATCCTGGTGAAGTGGCGTTGGGGTCTCTTTACCCCGGATGGCTTCTGTGAGTATGCCCATCTGTTTCATCAGGAGCTGGTTTGTCTCCTGTTGTGCCCGTACAGACTCAGCATGAGCCTGCTGCTGCTACGTGTTTGCCTGCAAACCCGGTGTTTCCAAATCTCCTCCATTGCTAAAGCCTGTGTTTTTAACTGAGTTGCAGCCTTAACCCAGGACATATAAAGGTCTCTGCAGGCTATGCTCTTCGCATCCTCCACCAATTGTAAGGGTTCAACTTCAATGGTAACCTTTTCACAGGAACCAGCAGCAGGGTCGTTGCAACTTAAACAGGTGCTCTTTATTAGCCACACGTTGTACACAGCACACTCAAACACCACAGGCTTGCTTCAACCTGTGCCCAGTTTAGAAAGTCCTAAGTAAACCAAAGTATGCAGCACGCAAAGTACAGTTCTTTTGCCCAATGTAGGCTCTCACCAGAACGTATGGTCGACCGAGCAAGGTGCTGCTTCCAGGCGTGCAAAACAGAGCTCTTTACTCCAAAATGCTGCGGTGAGACTAGGCACCACACTCCCAGCTCACCTGAAATACCAGGCTTACATAGATAATAAAATGTTGCCTGGACCTGGAAAAGTGGAAGCGACCTCCCACCAAGAACTTGACCAAGTTTGCACACAATGCAGCAGGGATTTTGGCAACCTCCTCCATATAGAACATCTTCAGATCTTTCAGGTTTCAGGGCTGTTGCTGGGTTGCATAAGTTTCAGCTCTCTCCGAAGATTGTCATGGTTAGGCCACTCCAAGACCTTGAAATGCTTTTTATTGAGCCACTCCTTAGTTGCTCTGACTGTGTGTTTCAGGTCATTGTCCTGTTGGAAGAACCAGCCATGAGTCATCTTCAATGCTCTTACTGAGAGAGGGAGGTTGTTGGCCAAAATCTTGTTATACATGACCCCATCCATCCTTCTTTCAATACAGTGCAGTTGTTCTGACCTCTTTGTAGAAAAGAACCCCAAAAGTATGGTGTTTCCACCCCCATGTTTCACGGTTGGGATGGTGTTCTTAGGCTGTACTTATCCTTCTTCCTCCAAACACGAAAATGGAGTTGATACATGACTTTGTCCCATGCCTCCTCTGGATCATCCAGATGGTCACTGGTGAACTTCACATTGGCCTGTACATGTCCGGGCGTGAGCAGGGGGACCTTGTGTTCCGTGTAGAATTTGAATCCATGACAACATATTGTGTTACTAATAGTAATCTTTGAGACTGTGGTCCTAGCTCTATTCAGGTTATTTACCAGCTCCTCCTATTGTAGTTCTGGACCTATTTTCTGAGATTTCTAAAAATCTTCCTTACCCCATGATGCAAGAACTTGCATTGAGCCTCAGACCGTCCATATACAGCTATTTGGTCTTGGTGGAGAGGTTGGAGTGTGATTGATTGAGTATGTGGGCAGGTGTCTTTTATACAGGTAATGTATTCAAGTAGGTGCAATTAATACAGGTAATAAGTGCTGAGTAGGAGGGCTTCTTAAAGAAAAACCAACAGGTCTGTGAGAGCCAAAATTCAATTCTTGCTGATTGATGGTTGATCAAATACTTATTTCATGCAATACAATGCAAATTAATTATTTATAAATCATACAATGTGATTTTCTGGATTTTTTTAGCCAAATTGTCAGTGTATCAAATACATATTTTCCTCACTGTGTGTGTGCAGACTGCATGGCACAACTGGTAACTACCACTATATGGTTACTTTATGGTGGTGATTAGAGATGGGTGAGTTGATTCTAACAAAGTGGACTTCGTTTAGAATTTCAGAAAAAACTTCGGTTCTGAACAAAGTCGAAGTTTGGGGTGATTCGCAGGAACGAAGCGTGTTTTTAATTGATAAAATGGCCGCAAGCACATGGCGTCTGGGAGTCTGTAGAACAAAATTAATATACAGTATAAGGGTTAATTAAGTGTGTTTCTGCTTTTGTAGTCAGTAAAATACACAGCGTTTTTACACGCCACATACCAGTTAATTTTTTCCAGTGATTTTTGTAGCACAATTTATATCCAAGGGTTAATTAAGCGTGTTTCTGCTTTTGTAGTAAGTAAACTACACAGCTAGAGATGGGCGGATTTCTCAAAAATTCGATTCGGTCACTTCGCCGAATTTTACGACAAAAATAAATTCGGTCCGAATTACTTCGGCACGAATCGCGTTAAAAAGCAGCTATTTCCAGGCTGCACAGAGCCTGCAGGGTGCTGTAGAACGTTGCGCCATGCTTAAATATGCAGAGGGAGCTTGGTTTGGTCTTCATACAATGTTGTGTTTAGTATGACACACAGATGACTGCCGCCGCTCTTAGAATCGCTTCACTATAAAATTCCCTGGGCACTTAAGAGGGCAAAACTGACCAAAAAACTCAAGCGGGAATGTAGCCCGATAAAGTCATAGCCAGCGAAAGCTGGAAAAAAACAAGCTTAGAGCTCAGGTGGCAACATTAGTGACTAGAGTGTGGAGGTGACGCGGCAGCCACAGCACATGTGGTCAGCAGTGGCACAATGACATTCTGGAGGTGGCAAAACACGAGAAGCCACAGAGTGGCACAGTGACTGAGAGCGGAGGTCACGGTGGGCGGCAGCAGTATGAGGTAGCAGTGCACAATGACATTCTGGAGGCGGCAATAACAGTATTAGGCCACAGAGTGGCACAATCACACAGTGTGGGAGGTCACGGCGGCAGCAGTAATGAGGTCAGCAGGTGGCACAATGGCATTCTGGAGGTGGCAAAACAGTATTAGGCACAGAGTGGCACAATCACACAGTGTGGAGGTCACGGCGGCAGCAGTATGAGATCAGGCAGTGGCACAATGACATTCTGGAGGCGGCAAAACAGTATTAGGCCACAGAGTGGCACAATCACACAGTGTGGAGGTCAAGGCGGCAGCAGTATGAGATCAGGCAGTGGCACAATGACATTCTGTAGTGTGCAATACAGTATTAGGCCACAGAGTGGCACAACACGACAGTGTGGAGGTCAACGACAGCAGCAGCAAGAGAAAAAACAGTGGCACAATGACATTCTGGAGGGGGGCAAAACATTTTGGGCCAAAAGGTGGCAAAAACCCCCCCAGTTGGGGGTCACGGCGGTGGGGCATATGAGATAGGCAGGGGCCACAATGACATTCTGGAGGGGGGCCCAAAAACCAGTATTGGGCCACAGAGTGGCACAATCACCCCATTTTGGAGGCCCGGGGACGAAAGCAGCATGAATCAGGCAGTGGCACAATGACTTTTTTGGGAGGGGGCCCAAAAAACATTATTGGCCCACAGAGGGCACAATCACCCCAGTGGGAAAGGTCACGACAGCAGCGCATGAGTTTCAGGCGTGGCACAAGGGACATTCGGGATGGAAAAACAGGAGGAAGCCACGAATGGAAAAAAAAAAAAAAAAAAAAATTGACTGAGAGCGAAGGTCAGGGCCGGCAGCAGCTGGGGTCAGGCAGTGGCACAATAAACCCCAGTGTGGAGGGAAACAGCAGGGAGTAACAGCAGCAGCATGAGGTCGGGAGGTGGAAACAATAAACATTCGGGGAGAGGGCAAAACAGAGGAAGCCACGGGGGGCACAATGACTGGAGCGGAGGCAGGGCCCGGCCCAGCAGCATGAGGTAAAGGCATTGGAAAACCAAGGGCACAGTGTGGGGGAAACAGGGCGGCAGAAACCCAAAGCGAAATGAGGTCAACAGGGGGGAAAACAAGGGACCAGTAGGGATGTCACGGAAACAGCAACAGCAGCAGCGCATGAGGTCAGACAGTGGCCAATGACAGGGGTGTTTAGGTGGGTGGCAATACCCGTCCCGGGTAAAGATGGGGGTTTAAAGGGCGGGAGGGAGAAACTGTCAGCAAAATGTGTGGCATCAGGGGGGTGGCGGAAAACAAAAATAGTGGTTTAGGAAATTTTTTAAAACCCCAACTGCGCCTAAGGCTTTGGGTTTGTGTGGAATCCTGGCCATCCACCCCTTTGATTCATTTTGGGAAAAAAGGTCAGTCGTTCACTTTCCCCCCGGGGAAAAGCGGGTTCCCCCTTGGGGGTTTAAGGAGGGCCCCCGCCGCATTTTGAACCCCCGCTCTGATCCACCCATACTGGGGGAGGAAAAGCTTCTCCACTGCAAACCCGGCAAGTTGTGGCCAAAACACCCATTTTGGGCTCCCCCAAATTAGCCCAACAAAACTTCTAATTTGAGGGGGGCACAGTGCTGTCCAAGCACCCCACAACCTGTTGGTTCGGGGGACTGCTCCAGCCCTGCTGCTGCTGCTGGCGACTGCCCTCCTCACTAGGCGGGTGAAGGAAGTTCCCTCATCATTGACCCCCATACTTGGGTTTACTACGATGGGCGGTACTGCCCCTCCCCCCCCCCTTCCCTTTCCCCCCAAGCGGGCCGCGGCAGTAATACGTGAGCGCTGAGGAACCCCCCGGCCCGGGACCTGTAAAAGGGGAAGGGACGATGCCCAATAGGCGCGGCCAACGGGATTAGGGAGGATTTCCCTAATAGAAATTTTATTTTGTCTTCCCTTCTCAAATAGCGGGAAAAAAAGGCCCCCCTTTTTGGCCGGGTTAGCGGGGCCCCAAAATTGGGTGGGAGCCTTTTAATTTCCATCCCTCTCCCGGAAATGCGGGACTATTCTGCTTTTTCACAACCCAGGCAAATAAGCTTGCTGCGGGCCATCTGCACAAGGACCCCCGGGGGGGGCTCCCTGCCCCCAAATTTCCACTGTAAAACTGCCACGGTGCTTGGGGGGTATCGGGCCTTTTTTCCCTCATCTCCATCCCCCTTTCCTCCAGCTTTTTCCTGCTCCTCCTCTTTGTCACCGGGTAAAAAATCCACAAATTTTAAACCAGACAATGCTTCGCCCCAAAATGTCCTCCCCCCCTCCTCCATTTCATTTCCCCCCGGACTCATGTGGCCACGAGATGTACCCGGCCCACTTTCCCCAGTCCCCTGCCCGGGACAGATTTTTCTCATCTTTTCCCCGGGACATAAAAGCAGGGAATGACTTTTAATTCATCCGTAGTCCTGGCGACTGACAAATAACGCACCCCCTCGAAGGGCCCTCAACAAATGGCAGGTGTACGCATAAAGCTTCCCAAATGGCTGACTTCAAATTTACACGGGGGAGAAACTTCTGTCTGCCTGGATCATCAAAAAACCCGTTAATGGCCTTTCTTATTTTTACAGTCGGTCCCCATGTGCAGGTTTGGAATTCAGGGGGTTTGGGAAACATCGCATATCGGAGGGTTTTTTGGGGGAGGCCGTTCTCCCGGGCTGAAAAACTCGAGGAGGGTTTCCCTGCTTTGTACGAAGGGATAAAGTGCATGCAAATTTTCCCTTTGGCCTTTTTCAAAAATGTTCTGAAGATCGGTGGAAGATTTTCGGGAAACCCTTTTTTTCACAACCAGTTTAAACCCAATGCGCCATGCGGGGCGCAAGGACCACCCCTCCCAGTGCAGCGGGGAACCCCATGTTCCTCCCATTTTTCCCGCCACCGGGTTTCCCGATTTGCAGTTGGCGCGGAGAAAAGCCAAAACATCGTTTTTTTTTGCTGCATGACCGGAGAAAGGTTCCTCCCCTGTGTGACTTGGGTTCGCCGGGGAAAAGCCGGGGTTGTAGAACTGCGTGACACCGCTGTCCCCTACACATGGGGTATAGGGAGGCAGTACTTGTGGAGGCTGAGAGGGTGGTGGTGGTGGTGGAGGGGGGGAAGGAGGCGGACATTGGCGCGGGGTGCAGAAAGTTTGACAACGGGAGGGGAAAGCGGGGGGTCCCCTGTCCAAGTTGTTGGTGTGACGGGGCCTGGAAGAAACAATCCCCCGGGGGCCGTAACGGAAATGTACGGCCGTGACCGTATTACGGGGCCCGCTTTCCGCGCGGGCCGTGAAACCTTGGAAAAAACCCCTAAGTAAAGGGAGGGACCCCCCCTTCTTTTTCTACATTTTTTTATGAAGTGCTGGTATTTGCCTTTTTGGAAAAAAAAAAATTATGGCTTGGAACTCCCTTTCTCGGCTTGGCACAAGCCATTATTTCCCTTAAATGGGGGCAGAGTCCACTTTTTGGGGAAAAGGGGGGGACTGCAAAACCAAAACTTGGACGGGACCCACGGTCACCTTCTAAACCTTGGATGGTTTTTGGACGCAAAATGAGTCTCTTTGCAAATCGCCTCGCTGAACGAGTGGCGCCATGATTTGCGGGGGACAGGAGAATTGGACCGGGAGATGATGCCCAAAGAAAACAGCTCCCTTCGGGAGAGGTGGTGGAGCCTTGACTGGCTGCAAGGATGCCCTGCCATGGGGGCCCGTGGCGGGGTTGCTGCGGCGGCAGGATGGACCACCCATTGAGCCACTTTTCTCCCCGGCCCCCCGGGGGGTGACGCTTGCTTTTGTTGACGCAGGGAGGGGGTGGGCCCAAAGTTAGCTCCCTGGCCAAAGCTTCACTTTTGCCTAAAAGGGGGTTCTTCATATAACCCCAAAAAAGGGTCCTTTCCCGTGTCCCTTTGCAAAGAAATGCCACCCCGCCCGAGTGTCAGATTGTTTTCCGCCAAAAAGCTCCGCACCCGAGTGACTACTTTCGCCGCTTTCCTCGGCCCCGAAAACCCCTTTGCTGCTAATTTTTTGGACCTGCGAAGGGTTTTTTACCCCCTGGGCCCCTTGGCTCCCGACCTCAAAACGCTGCTACCCGTTTTACTCAACCCGGGCCCCACCCCAATTGTGGCGCCCCTGCTGCCTGACCCCCAAGCTGACGCCCTCTTCTCCCGACGATGATGAAGCCCCTTTCCTACCCGGCTCCCAAGTGCGGGCGGCTACTTTATTTATCTTTTTTTTTTTCAAACGTCCTGCGGGCCTCATTTAAACCGGTTTTTGGTATGCCGGGGCGACCTCTCACAAAATATCCTCCATGCCACTTCCCCCACATCTATACTTTGCCGTACTGGGAAGAAGCAGGGGATATTGGCCCCCTTTCCCTTTGGCTGCCAAATACTCTGACCCGCCCTCCCCCAAAATTTTTTCATCCTCGCTGTAAAAGTGGGCTTTAGCCCCGACCAAAATAATTTTGATCTCTGGCTAGGGGAAACCGGGTGGGGCAGAGGGGTGAGGAAGGTGAGGGGCCGCTGGCCCCCCCCCGGGGCCAAGCCAACTAATGGGTTTTGTCTTAGGTTCCCACCCACTCTTGGCTGGGGTTTCGATTCAAACTGGGGGGGGAAAAGGAGACCTTGTCAAACCAAATCAAAAAACCCCTTGGGTTGCTGAACAACACCAAAAGGCCCCTAGATGAAAGCGGGAGTTTTTGGCAAACACCGAGTGACCTCTGCTGCGACGTCCCCTTGCTGTGCTCCAACCCGGGGCCTTTTTCCCGGAATGTTTTGTTGCCCCCCCGGCCCCCCCCCCCCCTCCCCCCCAAGGGTTTCCCGGCCTGCACCCCTCCCGTCTGGGCTTACTGTTTGGGTTTTATAATGTCAGACAATGTTTTATTTATGATATCTGTAAAGATAAATTTTACCCCTGTTTTTGACTCCAAATGAACCCCAAATAACCCCAAACTTCGGTAACCCTTGGATATAAAAATTTCGCTCCACCAAAAAGGCCCGGAAAAATTTCTTGTAGGGGTCGTTTTTAAAAAAAACTGTGGTTTTTTCTAAATTTTAAAAGCACAAAACAGGCCTTAAATTTAAACCCCTTTGGGCATGAATTTTGGCTACCGGAAAAATGTTATATTTTGGCGTTTTTAAAAAACTGTTTATTTTTTTTCAGCACACCCGCAAAAAAAAAAAAAAAAAAAACCGGGTTAATTAACCCTGGATGTAAATTGGGGCCCCCAAAAAATTGAAACCGCACAAACTAGTAGCTTTGTAGCTGTTTCAATTGCTTTTTTTCTACGCCACACCCAAAAAGAGATTTCATTTTTAATTAACCTTTTCTTGTGAATTAGGCTACAGGAAAAATTTAAAATTTTTGGCGGGTTTAAAAAGAAAAGGTTTTTTTTTTGTCAGCCCCCACCAGCCCAAAAAAACGCCTTTAAATTTTCCCCGGATGTTTAAAATTTCCCAAAGAATTGAGCCACAAAAAAATAGTAGCTTTTGTAGGTGTTACAATTTTCGTTTTTTTATTTCGCCCCCCCAAAGAGTACGGTTGAAAATTAAAACCCTTTTCTTTTTGGAATTAGGGGTACGGGAAAAAATTTTTTATTTTTTTTGGGGTTGAAAAAAGACGGTTTTATTTTTTCACACACCAGCAAAACAACCCTTAATAAAAACCCCCGGATGTAAATTTCGCCAAAAAATTGGCCGCCCCAAAATATAACTTTGTAGCGTTTTTACAATTTTCGTGTTTTCCCACCCCAACAACCAAAAGTTTCAAAATTTTAATTAAACCCCCTTGGGCCTTTTTGAATTAGGCTACAGGAAAAATTTATATATTTTGGCGTTGAAAAAAAAACGGTTTATTTTTGTCACACACCAGCCCAAAAAAACGCTTAATTAACCCCCGGATTTAAAAATTGCCCAAAGAATTTAGCCCACCAAAAAAGTAGTTTGTAGCGTGTTACAATTGTGTGTTTTCTGGGGCCACCAACCAAAGAAAAAAGTTGTTTTAAATTTACCCTTTTGCAGGGGAATTAGGCTACAGGAAAAAAGTATATATTTTGGCGTTGAAAAAAACGGGTTTTTTTTTGTCAGCACCCAGCCCAAAAAAAACCGCTTAATTTTAAACCCCTGGGTGTTAAAAATTTCGCCAAAGAAATTTAGCCGCCCCAAAAATTTGTAACTTTGTACGTGTTTTTCAATTGCGTGTTTTCTACGCCACACAACAAAAAAACAGTTGTAATAAACCTTTGCTTGTGAATTAGGTACAGGGAAAAAAAATATATATTTTGGGGGGTTGAAAAAGACGGGTTTTTTTGGGGGCAGCAAAACCAAACAAAACAAAAGCTTAATTAAACCCCCGGGTGTAAATTGGGGCAATTGAAATTTAGCAAACCCCCAAAAATTTAAGTGGTATTTGTATTGTAAAACGCTGTTTTCTTTAAATGAATACAAAAAGGGAAATGGCTTGATCCCACTTTGGGTAATTTAAAAAGTAAAATTAAACTGCATGGATTTCACCGGATTTTTTAAACCAATACCCCCAAAAAATTTTTAAATAGAACAAATTTAAAAGGAAAAGTCCCCCGAAAAAGCAAAACACCCCACAAAATCGTATAAAAAAAATCAATTCTTTAGTAAAAAGCTATCGGGCCCTGGCGCACCTTCCCTGATGAGCACAGTAAGGGTGTGGCTCCCGGCCCTCGCGCCCCCCACTTATATATGCCCGGGGCGTACAGAAAACCCCCGGGGCTCTATTGGCTTCTTTTCTGCACATGTCATGCCGGGGTATGCCCCCTTCTTCCTCCAGAGTGCTTTTTCCCCATGTAGCGCCATGTGCTCGCAGCCCTTTTATCAATCCCAAAAGGGAAATTCGTTCCCCGAAGTACCCCCCAAAATTCGACTTTGTTTCGAAAAACCCAAGTTTTCCCGAAATTCTAAACAATTTCCCCTTCGTTAGAATCAATTCGCCCAAACTTATACACAAGCATTTTTAAAACGCCACAACCATTCATTTTTTGCTGCTGATTTCTGTAGGCCCAATTTTTAAAACCAAGGGGTTTTTTAAGCTTTTTGGCTTTCTTTTTTTAGTAAAAACCCCCAAAGGGCGTTTTTAAACACACCATATATCAGTTAATTTTTTTCCTTTAGATTTTTTTTAGCCGGAAATTTTTATCCCAAAAGGGTTTCCCCAAGGGCCCGTTATTTTTTTCTTTTGGGGTAAATACATTTGGGTATTTTTTCATTACAAATTCTTTATTAAACAGAGTCGTAAATTTTATTATCCAGACAGAGAGGGGCAGGCTCTTCTTTTTCAGTGAAATGCCCCTGTCATCTACGGCGTGTGTGACCGGGGGAACGCAAGGGGGTTTTTGATTTGGTTTTACCCAGGTTTATCCACTTCCTCCCAGATGACAACGGACAACCCCCCCGGCCCCAAGAGGGCCGGGGGGAAAGTCAGACACAAAACCCCTTTGTTGGGATGGGTCAGCGGGCCCCCTCACCCCGTCCACAACCCCCCTTGCCCGTTTGGTTCTTTTCAGCCAAAAGATCTAGTAGGGGGGTTGGGCTCCGGGGCCACTAAACAAACGAGGATAAACCCAATTTTTTGGAGGGCAGTCAGCAAACTACTTGGCAGTGAAGAAATGGGGGGGGTATCCCCTGCTTCTTGCAGGAACCCGGGAAATTTAATTTTGGAAGTGGCAAAAGGGAAGGGTTTATGTTTTGTGAGGGGGCAGCCTTGCATACCCAAGCCCTTTTAGGAGGAAAGCAGTTTAAGATCCCAAAAATAATTCCCTTTATATTTTTCCGAAACCCCACCCTTTGGGGGGTTGGGGGAAGCAAAGGGGTTCATCATCGTTTAGGAGAAAGGGCATCTGCTTTCGCGGGCAGGCAGGGCCCCAGCCAGGGAAAGTGGGGAGTGTGGGGTGAGTCAGCAAAGGGGAGCAGGGAGTGTGAGGGGTTTGGGAACCAAACGCCACGGGGGAGAAAACCCCCTTTTGGGAAAGGGCCCAAGGGAAAATTTGCGGCACAGGGGGGTCAGCGACGCAGTGGGGAGTCCCCTTCAGCGTTTCTGGCGTTGGCGGTTAAAAATCAGTACTCGAAGGGTGGGGCAGTTTTTGCTAAGACACCGGAGGAGCCGAATAGGGGTTTTAAATGTAAAATCTGGGGCAAATGAAGCGTGGCCGGGGAGATAACTTTGGGCACCAGGCCCTGGTCAACACATGCGGTCCCATCCGGTTTCCTGGGAGAAACGTTGTCGATGTGGGGGTCCATCCTCTGCGCAACAGCAGCAGCCCCCCAGTGGAACGCATCCCATTTCAGCCAGTAAAGGCTCCCCCATTCTGGAAAGGGGCTGTTTCTCTTTGCCATCATTTCCCGGTCCAGATGCCCTGCTCCCGCTACCATGGCGCCAGCAGTTGTTCAACGGGTGATTGCAAAAAGCACAGTTGCGTAACCATCTTAAGGGGCAGAAGCTGACCATGCTCCGCCCAAGTTGTTGGTTTTCTTTTCGTCCCTCCCTTTCCAAATGGGGGACTTGCACCGTTAGAGAAATAAGGCTTTTGCCGAGCCGGGTGGGAGTTTCCATGCCGAATTTTTTTCCAAAAAAGGGATACCAAAACCCCTTACAAATATGTAGAAAGAAAGGGGGGCCAGTCCCTTTAGCTTACCAGTTTCTTCCCGGGCACGGGGTGCGGATGTGGGGCTGTAACTATGGGCAGGGCCAGTACATGTCCTTTACGGCCCGGGTGAATGTGCTTCCCGCCAGCCACACAACGACTTTGGGCAGGAGACGGCGCTTTCTCCCCCACTTTTTCAAAATGCTGCTCCTGGCCAATGTTTGCCTCCCTTTTTTCCTTCTCCACCACCCCTCAGCCTCCCCAAGTGCTGCTCCATTATACCCTTTGTAGGGCACAAAAGGTTACACTTCTACACCCGGCTTGCCTCAGCGAACGAAGTCACCAGGGGAGGAAATGTGGTCATGCAGCAAAATTCGGGGGCTTTTTTCCCCGCCAAACTGCAAATCGGAAAAAATGGTGGGGAAAATGGGAGGAACATATTGTCCGCGCTTTGCACCGAGGAGGGATGGTTTCATGCGCCCTGCATGGCGGCATATGATTCAATCGGTTGTGAAAAAGTTCCTGAAGTCTTCCACCGATGCTTCAGAACAATTTCTGAAAATGACCAGGAAAACTGTGCATGCACTTCATCCATTCCTACAAAGCCAGGCACCACCCCTCCTCGAGTTGCAGCGGCAGAACGGCCTCCCCAACACACGCTGATATTGTGAAATGTTTCCCGTTGGAATTCCAGCCTGCACATGTTGGATCGACTGTATGAACAGAGAAAGTGCCATTAGATTTTTGATGATCCAGGCGGTCTGGAGTAGTGTAGCTTTGATGTAGCCAAGTAGGCAGCTCTGCGTGACACCTGCGTTTACTGTCGGCCGTTTGAGGGAGAACGTTATTTGTCAGTCGCCAGGGGACTACGGGATAAATTATGTCATTCCACTGCTTCATGTCCTGGAACAGATGCTGAAAAAATCTGTCTAGGCAGGGGATGGGAGACATGACAACTACATTCACGGCCACATGAGTCGGGTGGTGACTGAACAGGAGGAGGAGGAGAGACATTGGAACCACTCAAGCTATTTTTTCTGGTGAAATTAGTGTGTTTTCTACCCAGGTGCAGAGAGGGAGGGTAGCAGGAGCGCATTGGAGGAGGTAGAGGAGATTGAGGAAGACGGAGGACAGGATGACCCGCAAACACCGTTACAGTATAAATGTGGAAGATAGAGGGTAGGGAAGTCCCTCAGACGCACTTGCGCACATGGCCCGCAGCATGCTGATTTCCTGGCTAGTGACAGCAGAATATTCCCATTTCGCATAGGGGTGATCTTCATGGCTCTCCACCCTTTTGTGATGACCCTCGCTACTGGACCTAAATGGATCCTTTTTCCCAGCTGCTGAGAGGGAGGGACAACTCAAATAATGAGAGAATTCCTCCGTAGTCAAGTTGGTTGCTGCCTATGGTGCAGCTGGGCCATTCCTCTGACAGGTTGACCGGGGTGTTCCTCAACGTCCGTACAACTGCCACGGCTGCTGTGGGAAGGCCTGGTGGGGGGGTAGGTGCAAGATACCAGCTCAATTCAGCAGGCAACCTAAAGTCTGGAGTCACTGATAGAGCAGCTACCTTCCACCTGCCTAGGGAGGAGGGCACTCGCCTGCAGCAGCAGGAGCAAGACCCTGAACCAACAGGTGGTGGCCTACTGGACAGCACTCTGCCACCCCTGGTAGAAGATTGTGCTGGACTACTGGGAGCCAAAACTGGATTGTGGCTGCAATTGCAGAGTTTGCAGTGGAAGTAGCTGTCCTGCCCGGCCAGTAGTGTGGCATCAGAGCGGTTGTGTTCAGTGCGGCGAGGGGCATCTTTACCCCAAGGAGGGAAACTGCGTGTCCACCGGAAATGTGGAACGACTGACACCTTTGTCGAGATGAATCAGTCGTTGGACGTTCGGCCAGGGATTTTCCACACACTCCAAAAGCCTTAGGCGTCAGATTTACCATCAGCCATGACACCTCACCTAAAACTTTGAGAAAAGGAGTTCTGGGTTAAAACTACCTGACTAAGCCACTTTTCGATGCCGCACCCGCCTGATGCCCCACGTCTGCTGCCTGGTTCTCCATCTGCCTTACCACCCATCCTTACCAGGTATGGTATATGCCACCCACCTCCACACTCTGTCATTCTGCCTCTCTATGACTCATGCTGCAGCTGCTGGTGCTGGTGCCGTGACTCCACACTGTGTATTGTGCCACTCTTGTCCCATGCTGTCTGTGGCTGCTGACGTGACCTCCACACTCTGCTCATTGTGGGGCCCTCTCTTTGCGCCTATACTGTTTGTGCAACGCTCACACTCTGTCATTGTGCCACCTCTGGACCTAATGCTGCTGCTGCTATTGATTCCGTTACCTCCACACTGTGTCATTGCTGTGCCACTCTCTGACCTCATGATGCTGCTGTGATGGTTGATGCTGTCACCTCCACCACTGTGTCATTGCTGCACCCTCTGTGGCCTACCTACTCCTGTTTGTGCACCTCCAGAATGACATTGTGCCACTGTCTGACCTCTTTCTCTGCTGGTGGCTGCTGCCGTGAACTTCCACACTCTCTCATTGTGCCACTTGTCCCCTCCAAGCACTCTCCCAAGCACCGTGGCAGATTTACAGTGGAGATGGAGGCAGGGAAAGTCCCTCAAGAATCACTTGCGCACATGGCGCCGCCAGCTTGCTGATTTGCTTGTAGTGACGCCGAATAGTCACACATCCGGGAGAGGGATATGACTTCTGGCTCTCCACCCTCTTGGACCCTCGCTACCCGGTCAAATGGGAGCCTTTTTCCAGGCTGCCTGAGAAGGAGAACAAACTCAAGTACTATAGAGAAATCCTCCGTCGTCAGTTTGCTAATGTTCCAAAACCATTTTTGGCCAAGGAAATTCTTCATCAGTAATACCTAAAAAAGTTCCAACGCTGTTTAGTTGAAGTAAATAAACGTAGGGGTAGTTTAGAATCCAGTTCTGCGTGACACCCAATTTGTTGAAATGCAGCGTACTTGTACTGAAGGAGAACCTAACTACAGGGAATGTTTTAGGTGCTTATTTTGCAATCTGTGCCATTAGTGATGGTATTTAGTACAAAAACTGGAATGGTGAAGCAAAGCAAATGCTGCAAAAACTTGTTTTGGATGAAAACTTCTTCAGTTATGAAGAATGTGAATCTTTTTCCAAAATTACAGAAAGTAAAAACCACCTCCGCGCTCCTCCTGATGCCTCTTCTGTCATATTCCAGGTACCGTACCTCTTGCTCCATCCCTTGTCCTCGAACCTTTGCTGCTGTCCTGATCTCACTCTTGTCCAGGACTCAGAGTTTGCCTTACAATTTTGTTACCTTGCTACCCTTGGCTGCCACCACAAACATGTACAGTCGAGGTTAACGAACCTGGTAGACTCTGCTACAGAAAGTCCTCCTGCTCTTTGCGGGAGGGCTCTTGTGATGGAAACCGGGGACCTACTTAGATTCCGCTCCCTGGGGGTGGCTATTGCCATCGTCCCCTTACTGTGCTTGCGATCCTGTGGCGGCTCCAAGTAACCTACTACTGTGTTCTTTGACGCTATTGTAGATCTTAAGCCCTCAGCTTGTTTTTTTTTCCAGGGCTGGCGCTGGAGTTTTCCCCTGGTTAAGTGACCAGGGAATTTTTAGAGTTGAAGCGATTCTAAGAGCGACGGCAGTCATGTGCGTGTATTACTAAAACACAGCATTGTTTGAATACCAAACCAAGCTCCCTCTGCATATTTAAGCATGGCACAATGTTCTACAGTTCCCTATAGGCTCTCTGCAGCCAGGAAATAGCTGTTTTTTACGCGATTCATCCCAATTTGGATGAAAACAGGACTTGTGTCGGGAAAATTCAGCGAATCGAATTTTTGAGAAATTCGCCCATATCTAGTGGTGATATTGATCTTAGTGTAATGGTTTATATTCAGTAACAGTGTGGTGGTATTATTTTGTCACTTTATGGCAGGGATATGTGGTGATGATGTGGCGGTATTACTTGGTTCTTGTATATTGCTGTTATTGGTAATATTGGTCTTGGTATACTGATTTGATGAGTAACAGTATGATGGTATTAGCTACAGTAGGGTAGTGATATGTAATGATATCATGTGGTCTTTATATATATGTGTCAGGGCTAGGCGGCGCTCAGCTTATGGGGAGCAACAGTCTGCAGTAACTGGTTTGCGACCCCTTACCCTTGATAGACCAGTTCTTGACTGGAAGTGGTGTGAGTGACATGAGGCCCAACCACTCATGGACAGGGGGCGTTTGTCGCCACAGCATATGGATGACCTAGGCCGATCATTCAGCTGCAGGGGCGATATCCGGGAATCCCATTTAAATTCCCTGCTGGCTGAGTTCGGCGCCTGTGATATTCTCCTGGCTGCCTTGCTACTTGTTCTTTATATTGTGTTTTGCTTATCTGTGTACCAGACCTCTGCTTGTTTCCTGACCCTGTCTTTTATCTATTTTGTACCTTGCTCCCTTCTGTTTGACCTCGGCTTGCTTACGTTTTCTCTCGTTCTGATTTGGGGGTTGGCTTCCCGATTGTTTATATTGACCCAACGTCTGAACCCCCTTTCTTTCCTGACGCCCCTAGCACGCAAGACTGCGCCCCAGTTGGCTCTGCCGCTAGGGGGAGCACGTCAATAAGCAGGGACAGTGGGGTGGGTTCCCAGTCAGGCCTCATTGACCTCCCTTTACGTGACATTATCACAGGCCAAAACCGTTTTTCTGCTCTAAACCCCACATGAACCCCAAACACACTCTGTAAGCAATGCAGGGGCTAACCCAGCTAGTCCAGGGCCTACACGCGGGACAAACAAGAAAATTTTCCCCCAAAAACCCGAGGGCCCCCTCCCTCCCCCTTTTGTGGGAACCCCCATTTAGTTTCCTGACAGGTTTTTTAGGCAATAGGAAGGCATTTTTTACTTTTAGGGGAAGGATTCGCCTGTATTTTTTTGCTCCGCCCACGTACCCCCGGCAATAGAGGAGCAAGAGGGGGAATTGTTTTGTCCCCCTTTTTAAGGGCCCCCAGAAGTGGGCATTTTCGTTTCCTCCCGATTCACCAAACTGTCTTCTGGGACAGGTTTTTTTGGGCTCCTTTTTGGGAAACTTTTTGAGGGGCCCTGAAGGGAAGCGGCCAGGTTCAGCTGACCACCTTGAGACATAAAAAGGACGTAGGATATTGCTCGAATTCGCCCGGTGTTCCGTCGGGGGGGAATGCCCCAGCTCTTAGATGTAGGTTTGGGTTTAGGTTACCGACCATGTGAAAGAATTTGGGGGCTTACCCCCCCTTGGAACTTTATATGGGGGGCTATGACTCACCATTCTCTGGACAGACTTTTTGGAAGACGTCGGGAAAAGGTTCCCCTCGGCTCCCCCCTCAACAACCCCCTTTGTTTTCCGATATAGAACTCTGGGGACCCATGCAAGTGGGGTTTTCATGGGCAACTGCGCAGCGACCGTAGGACGTCTCGGATCTCCAGGCTTTTATGCTTCACTGTGGCGAGAGGACACGGCATCGGGGAGTGCCCCAAAAAAGGAAGACCAAAAGACCCAGCGCCTGGTATTTTCGGGAAGGACACCTAGGAAACGGTTTTTCCCATTGTATCAAAAAAATTGCGGCTCCCAGTTAAGGTCTCTACTTCCCCTCTGTTGGGTTCGGAAACCCCCTTTTTGGGGGACTCTGGATCAGGTCCAATTTTATAGCCGTCCTTCGCCAAACGCTGGTTCTACTTGGAACCCTATCTGACTCCATGCGGTGGTATATTGACTCACTCCACGGGCTGGGGCAACATTAAACATTTTACTCCTAGCTCGAGATTTGGTGGATCCATACATATTGAAAAGTGTACTCATTTATCATGGAGGGGGGTGCCCGCTGATGTTGTGTTGGGGCTGCCCCGGCTTCAGAATCAAAACCCAGGTTTGACTGGAAATTTGGTGAATTAATCAATGGGGGGGATCATGCTTTTTACAGAAATTTTCCATCAAACTGGGGAATACAGAGGGGGAGCAATTCCTGCATTTATTCTTTACTTTTCTAAGTATTTTTTTCAAAATAGTCAAGATTCTACCCCCCTCATAAATCTTACACTGTGCCATTGACCTAGCCTGGGAGTTTTTCCTAAAGGAGGATATATAATCTTCAGGTCCCGAGAGAAAAAGCCATGAAAACAATAAAATTGCAGAAACCCCCCAGAAGGGGCATACCGCCTTCTGTGTCTCCTATGGGTGCAGGGTTTTTTTCTTTTTAGGGAAAAAAAGGGTGGGCCTCCTCCATCCTTGACAACCGGAAAAAAATTTAAAAAAGTAAAAGAAAAAACCAATACCCCTTACCCCTTTATTCCTGATCTGTTTTAATCAATCTAGGGGGGGGAATGGTTTCCAAACTTGGGCCTAGAGGGGGCCTATAACCTCATCCGTATCCAAGAAGGGGGTGGTGGAAAACCTTGTTTTAACCTCCTGGAGTCTTTTTTAAACTGGTTATACCTTTTGGGTTGTGAATCACCCGTGGTGTTCCCAGAACCTAGTTAATGATGTTTTCTCCAGGATCTTATTGGTTGTTATTTTCTATGGTTGTTTTTATCTGGAATGAACATTTTAATCTACTCAGAAGACATTGGTCACACACGTAAACATGTACGACAAGTTTTGCAAAGTCTTGAAGGAAAATAAATTCTTTGTCAACTTGAGAAATGTGTTTTGGAGGGTACAGGAGGTTTCCTTTCTGTAGTACTATATCCTGATTTCCTAACTCGTTTCGTATGGGACCCCGGTAAAATTCAGGCTATTCTCGGCGGAGGGGACGGGGTCCGGCCCGTCGTCTTGAAGGCCTACAGAGGCGTTTATAGGGTTTCTGCTAATTAATTATCGTAAAATTTATTCTAATTTCTCTGTCTTAGTTCGGCGTTGACTGACATGACCTAAGAAGTGGGGTGAAGTTCAGTAATTGGCAACCTGAGGCCAGTAGAAGCGTTTGAGAAACTTGAGCAGGTGTTTTGTAACAGCCTCCTGTGTTGATATCAAGCCGATCAAGCAAACCCTTTGTCGTCGAGGGTTGGATACTTCGTAGGTAAGGGTGCATGGGGCGGTCCCTGTCTCAGGATCCGCAGCTACTGACCTAACCTTCGCCCATGTGCCTTCTTTCGCGTAATTTTCCGTTGGCGGCGAAAGGAATTATGAGATGTTGGAGGAATCGGAGTTGTTGCTCTATTAAGTGGGCGTTCGAGGAACGGCGCCACTCCTACGAAGTGGTCGCCCCAGCATCAAGTCCGGTTCTTAACGATGCATAAGAATCTCACCTTTTTAGGGAGTGCTAAAAGTGTTGAACTCCACGTCAGACACAGTTGGGCATTATTTTTCCCGTCGCTTTCAACTTTTTTATTTGTTTACATACAGACCAGTTTCTAAAAATTTTAAAAGATGGTTGCGCTATGCTAGGAAGTATCTTTGAGTGCCAGCCCCCGTTCCAGAGAGCGATCCGGTACATATATGCCCAAGGAGACTGTATGTCTCAGCTCATAGTTCGTCCTGATCTTTCTGGCCACTGAGATTAAAGACCATCAGATATGAGACCTGCCGATTGTCTGTTTCAAAGGTCTTTTTTCCCCACTCATGTTTCCATGGTGCTTACAATTAGTAAAGAATTTCTTGATTCTTTTTAATCTGGACAACCTGGAGTGTCTGGCACAAAAAGGGCTGATTTTCCCATATTTACGATAGCGGCCCTTTGTTGTCTCGTGATGTACGAGGCCTAATGTGGCATCTTTGGCTTGGACAAATCCCAGAACTCGGCCCTCCTGGTGACTTTTGATCTGCTACCGTACCGAGTAACGTCCATGGACCCACATCTCCATGGATTTTTTATGACAGACCTTCTCCTTCAGAGGGCAAAACGGTTATTTGGGTGTAGTGGACGTTCAGTAAATTGTGCATCATCTGTTCCTGGAAGGTGGTTGCCGTCGTCCAAAAAACTTGCTGAACTCTTTATAAAAAACAAAGTCAAACAGCATGGGTTACTGGAAAATATTGTTTCGGACAGAGGGGTTCAGTTAGTTTCTCGATTTTGGAGAGCCCTTTGAAAGGGTTTTGGTTATCACACTGTCCTCTCTTCTGCCTTCCACCCAGAGACTAATGGGCAGGACAGAGAGGGTAAATCAAATGGTAACACAAAACTCCGTTGTTATGTCTCCCTGATCTTCAGGCGAGTTGGGTAAAGTACTTACCATTGACAGAGTTTGCCATTAACAATCAGGATAGTAGCTCGTCGGGGACCTCACCATTCTATTGCAATTATGGTTTTCACCCAAGACATACATCATTTTCCAGTGCTACGTCGGGATCAAGCGGGTGGATGTTATCATTTCAAGATCTGTGCACGTCGGGGCCCAAGTTCAGAAGAACTTGGTTTTCATACCCAAAACATCCAGAAGAAAAGTTCTGATAGACGGCGTCTTTGTTCTAGAGGGTTCGTTGTTGGGGATAAAGTATGATAATCCACCCGAAATCTGCGATTGAAAGTTCCCTCTGGTAAACTCGCGTCGCGTTATGTAGGTCCGTATGTGGTTCAGGAGGTGGTTAATCCGGTGACATATTGTCTCAAATTACCCTCTTGTCTCCGGATACACAACGTATTTAATCGCCCCACTTTTTAAGAGTGTATAAACCAGCCTGTTTACTCCGCCTCTAGACCTCCTCCTCCGTTTGTATAAGGGGAGTAAATAGGATGGGTTTTTCCCATTCCTGGATTCCCGTAAGGTCCAGAGGTCACTACAATACCTGGTCCACAGAAAGGGTTATGGTCCTGAGGAAAGATCATGGGTACCGGTGAATTCCATCCATGCGGATCAACTGGTAAAGGAATTCCATGAATCTTACCCAGACAACCCCAGACCAGGGAAGGGTCCGGTGGCCCCTCCTAAAAGGGGGGTACTGTCAGGGCTAGGCGGCGCTCAGCCTGTGGGGAGCAACAGTCTGCAGCAGCTGACTTGCGACCCTGTCCTGATAGACAGTCTGCTGGAAGCTGTGTGAGTGACAGAGGCCCAGCCACTCTGGACAGGGGGCGTGTCGCACCAGCCAATGGGAGGACCCGGAGGCCGCTCCAATCAGCTGCAGGGGCGGTATCCGGGAATCCCATTTAAATTCCCTGCAGGCTGAGTGCAGCGCCTGTGAGATTCTCCTGGTTGCCTTGCTACTTGTTCTTTATATTGTGTTTTGTTTATCTGTGTACCAGACCTCTGCTTGTTTTTCTGACCCTGTCTTTCATTCTGATTTTGTACCTCGCTCACGTTCGTGTTTGACCTCGGCTTGTTTACGTTTTCTCTCTGGTTCTGATTTGTGGCTTGGCGTTCCTGATTTGTTATTGACCCGGACTGTCTGACTATTCTACCTCCTGATGGCCCCAGCACTCTAGCAGCGCAGGTACTGTCATCCAGTTGGCGTCTGTCACCAAGGGCAGCATGTCTAGTAGGCAGGGACAGTGGGCTGGGTTCCAGTCAGGGCTCACTGTACCTCCCTTTACGTGACAATATGTTGTTGTTATTTGGCAATATTGGTCTTGGTGTACTGTTTTGGTGACATTATTGTAGAATTAGTGATATGTGGAGTATTATTTGTTCTTTGTATATTGTTGTCATTTGGTTAAATTGGTCTTGGTATACTGGTTTGGTCAGTAACTTTATTGTGATAATATTAATAAGATAGTAGTGATACGTGGTGATCATTTGGCAGCATTTTTTGGACCTTGCATATGTACTGACTCGCGATATAAAAACTGTGCAATATAAACTTCATCAAAAACTAAACCCGAAAACAATAGAATGATTGTATTCTTTTCTTGTTGACCACACAAAGAATTTTTCTTTGGGGGGGGAGGGGGGATGCTTTGGCTGTATAGGACTTTGAAATTTCTGATCATATGGGTTTTATAACATTACATACCTTTAGTATATTGTTTATATTGTAATATAGTATTTATCTAATGTCAATAATAGCAAACTTTAGCATGACCATAATATCACAGCTTTTTGTGTCATCTGTTCTTAGATCACAACAGAGGCCATTTCAAAGTATTGAAAAATTTGAGATAAGCTTCTTTGAAATAATATCATAGTACATTATCTTTCAAGTTTTGCTACTTTTTCTACATTTATACAAATAATAATAATATATTTTTTTGGGATTGCCACACAATTTTAGTGACACAAACAACTTCCGAGTGGACCTTAACCAGAAAAAGTGACCATGCAATACTGGTCCCCATTCAGGTCATACAGTGCCACTGTGGATCACTGATAGCCCATTCCCTACAACTTGCCCCATCTTGACCTTTCATATGGAGTTAAACGTTAGACTGCTACCTTTTACAGATTGTCAGAACACCCACAGATGGAAACGTGTGGCCTACACAATGCCCAACCCTGTGCATATCGGTAGTATGGTCCCAGTGGTGAACACAGCTGTAATTAAAGCCCTTTATAAATAAGGGTATTGTCTCTTTAATGATCACTCAGGAAGAGTAGGAACACTGCATTAGAATGTCATGAAAATGTCACACATTAGATTTATCTTTAAATACAGTGTAGTACATAGTGATTAGGGATAACACTTACTCACTTGGCTAATTTTCAAAGGATCCAGTGGACATGTCACAATCCCACCAGCTTCCACCAGCTCAAAAGGGTATTTTCATCTCAATAAATAGTTTTAAACATGTAGGCAAAGGTGAATAAACACTATTACCAAATACATTGCTGGTCTGATTTTGCCTTCTCTCAAATTTAGAGCAGATCTGATCTCTTGCTTGCATACACAAGCTTTCCTAGGTTTACCAACCATCTCTCTCTGCTCTCATTGCTCCAGCAGGCCAGTCCAACCATGGTGATGTCACTTCCTGTGTCTTATCAGTAAAACAGGAGCTCATTTATCTATGTTACTGACAAACGTTAGCCCTTTAGAGCTCCGTAACCTTCTGTTCTGCTGTTTATACCCTTTTGTTAGGAATATTCCTCTAACAGGTTAACCTAGGAATAACAGAGCTGATATGCTAATCATTGCTGCAAAACCACCCACAGCCTATCCATAAAATGAGAGAGGAAACTGGCTGTGAAGAGCAAATACTGTAAAACAGAAAGAGGTGACAAAACTCCTTTAATGCTTTCTGGTAGACTAGGATGTACACGCCTCTCCCTAAGCTTTAGCATACCTCCCAACTTTTAGAGATTGCAAAAGAGGGACACATCAGGCCATGTCTCTAACCACACACAAATACATGACATCACACCAAGACATACCTCTTAACATGCCTAAGCACATACATGCCAACTTTTTAGACAGTCAAAAAGGGAGACATTTTCAGGATTGTATAGTATCCAATGATGAAATATTAAGTAAGTTGTTATATAATATACAACCAGGAAGCAATCAGATACTTTTTAACACAAGATAGTCAATTTATTGAAGCAAATCTATTTACCAAATGAAAAAAAGGACATTTATAAGAGGGACAGAGGGACCTGGGTTAAAAATAGGGACTGTCCCTTCAAAATAGGGACACTTGGGAGGTATGGCTTTAGGATCGCTTTAATTATGCACTGATCTCTAGCAATCTCTTCTCACTGTCCACTGAGGTGGCACTTCTTAGGCTATGTTCACACGGCTTAACTGCGGGATGTAATTACGCCCCGCAGTTACGCCGTGTGGCCGGGGGCCGGGAGGGGGTGGGGGGCCGGCACGTCGCCGGCCCATAGAGAATCACTGCTAGCGGCGCGTATATGCCGCTAGAAAGTGACCTGTCAATGATCTCCCCCCTCGGCGTATTCGCCGAGCAGGGAGAGGAGACGTAATCCATAGTTCTCTATGAGAACTGTGGATTACCGTAATGAATGGTCCGTTTTCGGCCCGTAATTTGCGCACTTCGGCGCGTAATTACGGACCGAAATACGGCCCATTTTAAGCTGTGTGAACATAGCCTTATGGCCACACAACCTGCAAAGGATTCCAAATTCTGACAATTTTTCTAACACCACCTGACAGTTTACCTACTTCTCAACAGTGATGATCATCAGTTCTTCCTGTAGAGCTGCTATTTATAATACTGATTCTCTGGGTCTTGGTTTCTAGCTTTTACCGGTGATCTCATGCCACTTCGCTAAAGATCTAAATTTGCTGCTTCTCTCAGGCTTTCAGTTTCTCATTTCTACCTACAGCCCAAAGCCATGTCTCCGGCAAGTTGGATCCAGGCCTACTATACCCACAATACTTGAGAACAACCCTCTAGCAATACATGTGACTATGTAAAAACACCCCCTTTTAAGGCCTCTTATCTGTCTCCTTTTACTAGCAATGTAGTCCAGCAGTCATACCTTAGGTCTGTGCTAATGCTGGCTTCTCCTCCTAGAAGCTAGCAGCCAGAAAAACAAGTTTCCTGGTGATCAGTGTTAGAGCCAACACACAGTGGCTTGCCAGTCCATAACACGACAGGTGCAGAAGAAAATGAGAATACAAAACAATGCCATGTAATGCATCATGGCTACAACAACCATAAATCATAGTTAAAGTAACATACAAACAATTGTATGTTGGGGAAGGAATGAGATTGACCCATTTTACAATAAGCCATAGTTGGTAGGCAATTTTTTTTAGTCTAGAGCTCTTTACAGCCAGGGCCATCTTAACAGCATTATGGGCCCCTGGAAAGAGATGTGCACTGGGCCCCCCAACCAACAGAACCACTCACAGGAATAAATATATACTTCATCGATAACAGATGTATAACCTACAGCACCGCCGTGTATAGAGACCGCATAGTTGTCAGACACTAGCTCAGGTCACCACCTCATGACAGTGACTACAGCATTGATCTAACCAAGATGCAAAATAACCCTTGACATCCAGGGACTCACAGGAGACGTCCTATCTGATCAGTCGTTGTCTGAATCGTTCTTTTTCCTTTTTCCTCTCCTTCTGTCCAGACCGCCATGACAACTTCTCCCGTCCACAACGCGTCGCTGCAGAATCTAACGCACAAACATCTTAGAATCCTCACTTTATCAACACCTTGATACTGATTCCTACCTGTGTTATGGGCCCTATTATGTAAATAGGTAGTAAAGTTGCCCACCATTAAGAAGATAGGTATCTAGCCCCCAGTAGGTACATATACAGCTCTTTGTAGGTAGATATGCTAGCCCCTGTAGGTAAGTTAACAGCCCCTGTAGGAAGATATACAGCCCCCCTGTAGGTTACAGGCCCACCTGTAGGTTATAGGCCCCCCTGTAGGTTATATAGCCTCCCCTGTAGGATATATGGCCCCAGTATGATATAGCCCCCCGGTAGGATATACAGCCCCCGTTATATAGCCTCTTGTAGGATTTATGGCCCCATTAGGATATAGCCCCCTATATATAGTCCCCTGTAGGATATATAGTCCCTAAAGGACATATGGCCCCTTTTTATGGCCACGGTAAAATATAGCCCCCTGTAGGATATATGGTCCCTGTAGGATATATGGACCCCTTTTATAGCCCCCTGTAGGATACAGTCCCCTTTATATACCCTCCTGTAGGATATAGTCCCCTTTATATAGGCCCTTGTAGGATATAGCCCCCTTTACATAGCCCCCTGTAGGATATGGCCCCTTTATGTAGACCCCGGTAGGATATGGCCTTCTTTATATAGCCTCCTGTAGTATATGCCACCTTTATATAGCCTCCTGTAGCATATGGCCCCTTTTATATAGCCCCCTGTTGTATATTGCCCCCTTTATATAGCCTTCTGTAGTATATGACCCCCTTTATATAACTCCTTGTAGTATATGGCCTTCATTATATAGCCCCCCTGTAGTATATGTCCCCTTTATATAACCCCTATAGTATATTGCCCACTTTATATAGCCTCCTGTAGTATATGCCACCTTTATATAACCCCCTGTATTATATGCCCCCTTTATATAGCCCCCTGTAGTATATGGCCCTCTTTAATATAGCCCCCCTATAGTATATGCCCCCTTTATATAGCCTCCTGTAGTATATGCCTCCTTTATAAAGCCCCCTGCAGTCTATGCGCCCTCTATATAACGCGGTGTAGTGTATGGTCGCTTTATATAGCCCCCTGTAGTATATGGCCCCCTTTAAAGAGCCCCGTATAGTATATGCCCACTTTATATAGCCCCCTGTAGTATATGCCGCCTTTATATGGCCCCCGTGTAGATTTAAAAAAATAGTATTAAAAAAACGTAATCACGCCACCTACGCCAGGAAGTTGCTCCCGGGATTTCCTAGGCCGGAAGCCTACAGGCTATTGATCTAGGAAATACAGCGGCTCGGGAAGCGATGACATCGCCTCCTGCGTCGCTTAAAGACGCGGCCTCCTGCACACAGATGTGCCTCCCGGACCCACTGCAGGGGCTGAGTCACACCACTGGGCAGGGTAGCCGGCTGCCCAGGAGTGCCCCCTTGTGCTCGTGAGGCCCCTGGGTAACAGCCTACCCTGGCCAATGGAATAAACGGCCCTGTTTATAGCTTCAATTGAATGAGATCACTGACATTTTATTGTTATAATCAGGAGCAGCTAAACCATTCTTTACCTATTCTACAATTTTATGCTGTTTTTCTGTGCTTTCAAAGTTGCATAACAAGTGATCCAGGCTTCTCTAGAGGTAATATATGCTCAGATTTGTCCATATTTAATGACAACTCTCTCTAGTCATTTAACATCTCATTGAAAACTTTAATCTTTCGACTTACCTTCTTCTATAGATTTTACAGAATCCAGCTTATCTTCTTGGGGGGCTTTTACTTTAAATAATAGAACACGTGCTAGATGTTTCACGATGCAGCTTTTTATCCAAGGTGGGACATGTGCTTGTTCTTTAGACAATATTAGCATATAGGATGTTGCAATAGAACATATAATACTGACTACCATGGCAATGAGGCATGTACTGAAGAAGATAGCTGTTGAAAAGTTGAAAAGAAACCATTAAAAGTTAAACAAGAAGATAAATAACTGAATATCCCTCACGATGATTGTGCCCTCATTTGCTTTTGTCCGGATGTAGCTATAAGAATCAGCAGCATGTAATGTTGATCTTGTGATGTCACTTTTATAAAGCTATGTGACCACATTGTCCTAGACTACAGCAATGGTTGCTCAAGTGGGAAGAAAAGGGTGCATTTTTTTAGATACTGGTTTTTGTTAACTATGTACCTTTTTTTGACTTTGAAAGGTTTTCATTTTCCTGAAAAACCCATTTAAATAATTTCCATGGTCTATGTATCTATGGTGCCTAATGCACATATGTCTGTCCAACTTCTTTCCTAGCATACTCCCTGTCCGAGCAAACTTTTAGAACAGCCTAGTATTTAGCTATTATTTAAAAACCGTTTTGTAACCTTTTAGGAAACTAAGAAGGGTTTCTTTTGTCTTAGATACTCTTTCATTTAATTAAAGTAAATTTTTTTTAATAAGTAAAATTCATGTTTGCATAATTAACTGTATGCCCTCTGCACGGGTGTAACAAGTTACATAGGGCACACTGTCCCATAATCACCATCAGCAGCGAGTTCATAAAATTTTAAAACACATAAATATTTTGGTCTCTACTCTCAAGTGTCTTTCATTCTTTGCCTTGCCTTCTGAGGTATTCACCCCAATGGCACATCACTAATTGCAACAATGGACAAGAAACTCCATTAGCTGTTGTCCGTAGTAGCTACCATGCCTGTTACCTTAGTTGCTATGAAGGGGTAATGTATCTCATTGGGGATAAGCACTATGTTGGTGTGTGAGGATTTAAAAACGTTTACACCTCACTGGGTATTTTCATGTTTCAAAAGGCTTCATGACAAGAGAGCTGATGAGGGGCAACATCCTGATTCAGCTGTACGCAGATTAACTAAACTAGCAAGGCTTGAATCCTTTTCACATTGCAAGGTTCAGTGAGTTATATGTGTCATGAGGATTGTTACATCCAATAAAGGCCTGGAGTAAGTCTCTTCTCAAAAAGTCTTTAAAAAATATGCAAATACCCTGAGGTGTAAAAGGGATAAAACTTCCACATAACATGGCTTCACCCTAATGGATACTTTACCCCTTGTGAGCCACATCAAGCCTTTCACTACCCCACCAGAAAGTTTATTTCCACTGATGAGGGGTAACACCCTGAAACATTTGTATGCAGATAAACAAAACTGGCTTGGCTTGAATCCTTTTCATATTGCAAGGTTCAGGGAGTCACAGGTGACTTGAGGATTGCTACATTTAATAGAAGCACTGGAGAGTTCAGCTCTCTTCCCATAAACCTTTTAACACTTGGTAGCTGTGTTAATGTTCCTCTAGTAAGCAAGAATGTAGGATATTGTATGTGTACCGGAACAAATGTAGTAGGCTACAAACATATGTGATAGTCTATGTCCCCATTACATGGTTGAGTTATGAAATTGCAATCAGTTTATTTAGTTTTTATGAACAGCAATAACACACTAAATTATTGCAACAAAATCAACTAGTTTTCAGAAAAACACTTTTGGGCTTTATAAAATGTTATCACTGCTGTTGCACTGATTCAGACTCTTTCAATTTTATTTTCCTAGCTAATCATAAATTGGGCTGTTAGCCTTGGTGGCCAACATTCAAATAAAACCCTAGATTTGTAATATAGTGGTCTTTATTGCTTAATTCTGAACAGGGAGAACACTCAGATTCACTACATTTTGAGACCTAAGCGGTGGTAAATACCTCCTTGATAGTGCGCAGACTTATTGCATAGACTAAAAGGGGTATGATCACCATTGCTCAATTCTCAAACTGACATAATCCTAAACCCTGTCTCTGTTTAAACTGAGTGGCAGAGACTTCCCAGTTGACATTCTAAGGGTTCATTAGCATAAGGGAGCTCAAGAACAAATGTCAACATTAACAAAAAAAATGCAATGGTGGATGGGGTGTGCGTCAGAAAAACAAAAAGAAAAGAGTCCAAATCAATGGAGTGACAGCTGTTAAAGGGGTTTTGCCACGAAGTAAAATTGACGTGGGAAGCTTGCAAATGAAATAAACGTTTTCACCGTTCATTATTATTAAAAATTCTGCACCGTTTTTGTTTTCGCTGATCCTTTAGTGATCCATTGTTTACAGCTCGTCTCCAGGGGATACGACAAGGGCTGAGAGCTCTTCAGTCCTAGTCACACATGCTTAGACATCACTTCTCCTCTCAGGCAGCTACTGAGTGTTCAAACCCCAGATGCTGTCACTCTACTCCCTTCCTCTGTACTCTTTAGTAATTAGTCAAACAGTGCAAATAAATAAAAAAGAAACCTCACTGAGGTGTGTGCATTGATAAACAGAAAAAAACAACAACACAGGTTTGGTTCCTGCAGGGATTTGAACCTAGGACCCTTGTGCCTGGAGGCAAAAACTTTACCTCTCAGCTACTCACGATGAATGTTTTATTTAAACAGACCTTTCTTTGACTACAGCGAGGAAAGGCCTGGTGATGTCATCCTGCTGGATCACATTATATGCAATTCAAACAAATCACACACGCCCCCTTCTGAGCACACAGAGCTGAAGAGCAGCATACAGGAGGTATGAAATGAGATCGTGGCAAAACCCCTTTAATAGATGTTGTCTGCATTATTTTTTGGAGGATCTCAAATAACTTCTTTAAAGGGACATTTGACATTATAACATAGCTGCTTCCTTTCAGAATTGACACATGCTTGCCATTGGATCTATTATTGTATTTTGCATATATTGTATTGTATCTCATTCTCATGTACCTAAATGTAGTTAGTGGCAATACCAGACAAAGACAATGGACAAGAGTGATGCTGTTTCTAAAAGAATACTGTTCTGGATTTCTAATCTAACACTCCTTCTATGCCTTTGTCCTATTCTAATATAAGAATGGTGAGAATGGTGAGTTTTAGCAATATTTACAAACATGGGGAATCCTCAACACTCTGTTTGACAAAATAATAAAGGTTAGGGTTCCCTAGAACATCATTCATATAGCGATTTACACTAATCGCGGCACAAAACAATTCATTGGTAGAGTATATAATGCCCCTATTGAGGCACATCGTGCACGGAGGCTCATAGCTTATCATTACAAGTATATGAAATGCGCCTAACACATACTTGTAATGCACCTAACACATACTTGTAAAATGTGAAATGAGCCTAACACATATACACTTGTAATGATGTGCTATGCGCTTCAATAGGCGCATTCCGTTATGGCGGCGCACAGCGCATCATTTTTAGGCACATTATGTTTACAATGCAAGGTATACCTGACGCCATATTTTTGATAGGGTCAGACTTTCTGGCACACTTTACACTTATTTAATGGCTAAAAACTATGTAGCACCCCCAAATTTTTTTGACATTTTCCCTTTGTTTCTCTATACTGGTCCTCCCCTGTTTTCTTACTAGCGTATATGTTTTGAAATTTATGTTTATGGCATTCTATATTTTGAATTCGTTTTATATGAGTTAAATACCATATATATTATACACATTATCTGTAGCACCATGACTTAAAAACAAAAGACATCCCTAGACCGGGGATTTTTATGGGGGGACCATGTTTTTCGAATCAGCAAATTACAGAGAACCCCAACACAACGGTTATTTTGAAGCCAAGTCTCTGTCTAGCTTCTATTTGGATAAACATACTAGCAACGTCTAGTATTACCATAAAGCATGCTGGGATAATGAGGTTTATGACATAAACTAAGGACTTCTCTAGGGTTATCGTAGAAGGGAAAATAAATTGAAAATTTTAAAATTATCAACATAATAAAAATAAAAGAAGTTTAGATTATGAGCCAAATGCTACTTGAAATAGTAATGAAATAAAATTCTAATCAATAGGACAGAGGTACTACCTGAACCATGCCATCTGCCATACCGCTCTTATTGTGGGCTGCCTGCCATACTTTTATGTAATTTTTTATGTTGCGTCTACAAAATGGTGGGTGAACTACCAGCTCCGGGGACATAATTAAAAGTATTAGGCTGAGCAAACACATATTTACACACATTACACATATGTACCACGTGGGCAACATAAGGATTTTACTTATGAATACCGCACCGCAGACAAGGTTCACATGTTTTCAGGTATTTATTTGTTCCCTAGCCAATTAGAATACATATAAATTAGTAACAAGATTTTGCTGACAGTTTCTAGGTACGAATGTTCTTTCTACAGTACTCAAAAGTAAAAATTAATCCAAATTATTATGAAGATTTATCATAAGTATGGTAGATTTTACATCCATTGATCATATAACCAAAGTGAGCCAGAGATGAAGCTTCACCTTAGCTAATTCGGGACCCAAGGCAGATCAGACCTTTTTAAGCCCGATTTTTAAAAATTTTTTATGACACTTCTAATGGGATGTGACCATTGCAATGGAGCTCTCAAGTAAGCCTTACCTGGAATATTACCATGCTGTAACTCTGATTTCCAGTTGTGAAATTGGAATTGTCCACACTGATGTCCAACAAATTCCAGTCTCCTTTACTGACAAAAACTTTCTGAGAATTTTCATTGATCTGGCTGGAATTGTATATTGGCACCACAGTGATATAATCAGCTAAGAATAAAGATGACAAAAGAATCAATGTGAGTTATTTGTGCTCACTCAGTCTCAAATATGGCATAACATAAATTGCAGCCATTTTATTTATCAGTTATTGAAGCAATAGTACCCATGTCTCCAGCAGCAGAAATTAAAAATACAGTAATCACTGTTAGATTGTCCCTTTGAGCACTAGAGGATCCTTCATTGGACCAGACTTTGATAAAATAATATCACCAAAAAGGTCTAGAAAACGACAACCCGATTTGGAGCTGACTTTGAAGTCAATCACTTGTCACCAGAGTCTATTTCTTAATAGTTAATTATCCAATAAGCTATTAAGTCTTACTGATGATACAGTCATGAGAAAATGAAAACACTTTCTTTGAAGTCTATGGTTTTACGTACCAGGATATAATAAAAATATCTGGTCTTTAGCAGGTTTTAAAATTAGCAAATACAACCTCACATAAACAACAACACACAACAAACTCCCTTGTGTCACAAAAATAAAGCCACAATGGCAAACCTATTTGTGAAAAGCTAGGTATACTTTATGAATTAACCCCTTAACGACTGTCTGACGACTTTTGATATCGCGCAGAGCAGGTCTTTTGGCGTTGCTGCAGACATCGGGGTTTCCGGTGCCGAAGCAGCGCTGAGAGCAGATCTGTACTTCACAGCCCTGTTGCCAGTGCAGTCTCTGCAAGCATCGAGGACTGGGGGAAATCTCCACTCCCTGGCGCTTAACCCTTTGTCGCGGTTCATGATCGCAGCATAATCAAAGGGCTTTCCCCTGCTCTGTGGGGGGATCTGGAATCCGGTGACCTGACAGAGCGCAGGAAACGTCTCCACAGTCAGTCCTGGGGAAATAGAGTAGCCCCATGGCTGTCCGTGTAAGAAGCCAGCAATCAGGGCAGACTGTATGCTGCCCTGACTGCTGCCTGTGTCAAACTGACATAGATCATAATGTATTAGCATATGTTAATATGCTAACACATTATTACGTGTAAATAAAATGTAGAACAGCTATCCCTTCATGGGATTTAAAGAAAAGTAAAACATAAAAAGTGTAGAAAAAATAAAATAATAAAATAAAATAATTGTGAATACATTACAAACACAAAAAACCCTACACATATTAGATATCCACACTACTGTAATAAGCTGTAGATTTAATCTACCAAGCTATTATGTGTGAAATGTGAATGTTGTGAAAAAAAAATTGAAAACAAATTCTCTAGACAGATAGGGATATATAGAATATAACTTTTAATAATATATTTAAAAATAATAAACAAAATACCACAAGAACGTATCCAGATCATGCACAAATAACTAACCCTAATATACCCTAACAAATAAGTAGCCCTAACAAAAAACAAAACCCCCAAAAAGGGCGCCCCCATGGGAAACATCCCCATAAAAAAATTTCCCCAAAAACCCCAAAAAAAATTCCCCTGTTTAACCCCCCATTTTAATTTTTCCTCAAATTTTGGGGAAAAAAGGGGAAAATTTTTAAAAAAAGGGCTTCAATAAATAAAAAAACAAAAGGGAAAAGAAAAAGGGGGATACAATCATAAAAAAATAAAAAACCAAATTAAATAGAAAAAAAACTTAAAGATAACCCCAAAAATTAACTCCGGTTAAGCCTTTTTCAGCCAAAAAATGGTAAAAATCCAAATGGCTTTATGAACTGCCCCGGGCCCCCCAAAACCCTCCCCGACCTTCTTTAACCCCTCGGGGAGCCAAAAAGGGGCCCCCCATCCCTCCGTCCCCCCCTCCCACGTTTCACATCTCCCCCCTTTAAACCCCCCCCCAAGGCTCGGGGAAAGTACCCATTCAACCGCCCCCCCCCCGGGTTTTCCCCCCCGGGGGGCCGCAACTCGGGGTGTCCATTTCCCCGGCCTCTTTCACCCCCTGCTGCCCCCTTTTCATCCCCCAGGCCCCGGGGAAACGGGGACCCCGATGGAACAATGGGAATTTGTTTTTTTTTTTTAAACCCCCCTTTTTACCTCCCCCTAACCCCCCCTTACCTCCCAAAAAAACATCCCTCCCCCTGCCTCCCTCCGGGGGACTTTACCTGCCATCCCTCCTATCCCCTGCCTTGGGACATCCGGGCTTATTTTTCCCCCCCGGGCCCTAACCCTAAACCCCCCCTTTAACCCAATTAGAACCCCCCCCTTTTCAAATCCCCCCATTTAAAAAAGCCCGCCCCTTTCCTGAAAGCTAAAAAAACTTTTGAAGGTTTGCCTTTTTTAAGAGATGGGGCCCTTTTTCCTCAAAAAGAGGGGAATGGACAGTGCTACCCAAGCCTTTAGACTTAACCCAAAAAAAAACCCACCGCTTAAAGGGAATATGTACCAATTATTTATTTTATTTATCAAATCAAGCCCAACATTTCCTTTTTTTCGACATTTTTTTTTTTTTAAATTTCTTATTTTTGGTCGCTGTAATGTTATTTTTACAGACTTCCACCCAGAGCAAAAAAATCAGACTTATTTTCCCAGAATGTTCTAAGAAATGAAGGCAGTGGTATGGGGGAGGCAGGAAGACACTGGGGCCCCTTCCTTCACAGTGAACAGGTCTCAAAGTATAGATGAAGGTCTAATAAGATTATATAGGTGAGATGCCAGGTGTTCATATAGCATAACAGCCTAAGGTGCTCTCACACAGCGCCTTTTGATGCGTTTGGTTAACGTGTGTTTTTGTTGTGCAGAAGGCACGGTGATTAATACTGTACATTGCTGCTGTGCAAAAATCGAATTTTAACCAGCGATTTTTGTGCAGCAATGTACAGCATCAATTGTTGTGCCGATCTGCACAAAAAAACACATACATTAACAAACGCACAAAAACGCACTGTGTGAGACACCCTTAGGCTGTTAAGTTGTATTACCTCCTTGCCCTACGAGAGGTGCCGCCCTACACCCGCCTATATGATGCCTATATACACATCAACAAGAGCCCTAATATGATACTGAACACTACACAACACATCACATGATACCATCCTATTATGTGATAGACAGCTCCATATAGTCTGATACCACCCCATTATATGAATAGACAGCTCCATATAGTTGATACCCTCCTATTATATGATAACACTCCATATCGTCTGATACCTCCACACCGTCCTATGATAGACAGCTCCATATAGTCCTGATACCTCCCATTATACTATGATAGACAGCTCGATAATAGTCTGATACCTCCTTTATAGACAGCTCCATATAGTCCCTGATACCCTCCTATGATAACAGCTCCATATAGTCTGATACTTTCCATTATATTATACCGCTCCATATATTCTAGATACCTCCCATTATCGATAGACAGCTCCCATAAGTCTGATACCCTCCCAATATAGTATAGACAGCTCCATATAGTCAGTACTCCCATTATATGATAGACAGCTCCATATAGTCCTGATACCCTTCCTATGATAGACAGCTCCATATAGTCTGATACTCCTATTATATGACAGTAAACACACAGCTCCATATAGTCTGGCACCTATAACAATGTTCCCTCTGCCTTCCCCGCATCCTCCCACATTCCTAACACCTCTCACTCACGTTTCACCTGCCTCCAGCCCCATTCACGTTTTTCACCTGCCTCAGCCTCCCATACACTCACGTGTCTCCTGCCTCCAGCCCCACTCACGGTTCCCCTGCCTCAGCCCCCACTCATGATTCACCTGCCCTCTACTGCCCACATCAACGTTCACCTGCCCTCCACTGCCCAATCACGTTTCACCGCCTCCACTGCCACTCACTGTGGGATAGTGGGAACAGCCGCATTGGTATTTACTCAGTAAAATCACAGGTGTGACTTATTATTGTATAGCATTCTGTTTCATTCTGGTGTTTGGCCACAAGCTGCCACTGTCTCTGGAAAACTGTTGCATGCAAATGATAGACATGTGACTAGAGACATGTGACTAAGACAGTGACTAGAGACATGAGTAGCGGCCATTTTAGTTGGGAAGAGGAAACACAAAGAGAAAGCAGGATGGAAACAGATGCTGGCTGAAGATTGACTAGCCTCCCTTTCGGGCTCAAAAGTGTGGAGAACCCCTAATATATCTGAGAGAGAGGAGTGTAACTGTGCGCATTGAAGCTGTTGTCAAAGAAGACCCACAAAGGAAAGGACCCTCTGCAAAGACTGAGAGGAGCGACTACATCTTGACAGCAGGGAACATCACCTCAGAGCAGCAAACTGCCGGCCATCGAAAAGAATACCCGGGTCAAAGAAAGCGTGCGCACGCCAACAAAACAAGGACTGTGTGCAGGCCTGTTAGTCAGTTAGGACAGATTCGGTTTCGGCCATAGTGTTTATCCAACTACGCCCCTGATTCGGGACATTGGAAGGGGCTTGATATAGCGCTGTTATTAATGCAACCGTTCGCAATGTGAGAGGATCTGTTTTTTATGTGTAGTATGTCTGGGGATAAGCGGTAGAGCTGCTTTACTACATATAAGCGTCTGTGCCACACCGCCGCGTGCTTTTGAATGCACCACACACGCTTGTCCGTCCTGTTATGGAATTAAAAGGTAGCCGGGTGTTCGGGGCCTTTCAGAACCCATGAGTAGGTAAACGCTGATTGTCATCCAGAGACACACTCTCGGACAGCCGCTGTGCGGCACAGGGGCCTTGGTCACAACTTTTGTAACATGTGTGTTGGGGATTAGTTCACAATGCTTTCTGAAAAGTTCAGTAAACTAATGGTTGTTACTGGTGTAGAGAGTTCGTTTTCTTCGTCCGTAACTTCGCTGTATTCCGGAATCCTAACCTCGGTGCTCTATCGGCTTACACACGTTTCATCTGCCTCCAGTCTGCCCCCACTCACTGTATTCGACTGTGCCTCCACTCCCCACATCACGTATTCACATGCCTACCACTCCCCACTTCACGTTTCACATGCCTCCCACCCCCATCTCACGTTTCACTGCCTCACTCCCCACTCAACATTTTCCCTCCTCCACTGCCCACGATCACGTTTCACCTGCCGCCACTGCACACTCACAGTTTCACACCTGCTCTACACTATGCCCACACACGTTTTCACCTGCCTCCACTCCCCGCTCAAGTTTCCCCTGCCTCTAACTGCCCACTCACGTTCACCTGCCACCACCCTGCCCACTTCACGTTTCACCTGCCTTCCACTGCCCACTCACTTATTCACCTGCCTCCACCTAGCCCACCACGTTTCACCCGCTCCACTCCCCACTCACGTGTTACCTGCCTCAACTCCCCACTAACGTTTCACCTGCGCTCCACTCCCCACCCTGTTTTAAACATGCCTCCACACCCCACTCCTGTTTTCACCTGCCTACCACTGCACACTCACGTTTCACCTGTCGCCACTGCCCACTCACATTTCACCTGTCTCCACTGCCCACTCACGTTTCACCTGCCTCCACTCCCCGCTCACATTTCACCTGCCACCAGCCCCTCTCCCCTCCCTTCCCCCATCCCCTGAATCACTTACATGTCCTGCAGAGCGGGAGGCCACGGTCTTCTGCTCTTCTTCGGCGCCATTCCGGCGTGCTGTGGAGTGATATGGGCGCGCTGCTCTCTCTCTCTCTCCTTCTTGGCAGCTTACGCTCTTCAGTGGCAGGCGTGCGCTGTTAGGGAGAGGAGGAGGAGGGGCGGCGCAGCCCCCTCCTTCCCAGCAGCGCACTGCGCCACTGAAGGGACAGGTAGCATCAGCGCAACATGCTGATGCGTGTCTGCATTACAAAACGGAGCGCTGGAAGGGAGAAGCAGTATGTCCCTACCGGCTCTCCGTTGTCCGCTACCGCTCTGCAAAAAAACAAAAAAAAAAAACGGGGAATCCCGCCGCTGCCACCAATGATAAAGTCACTATCAGCCGCAACCACCGACACCCCCCTCACCCACCCACCACTCCGACCAATGGGGGGGGGGGGAGGCGGGTGCCCGGAGGAAAATAGAAAAAAAAACAAAAAACTCCTCCTGCAGTGCCATCCCCTAACAGGCACCGCCCTAGGCAACTTGCCCCACGGGTGCCTCAGTGAAGAAAAAACGGTCCCTGCTATACCCCTACCTATACCCTGCCTATAGCCTGCCAGGGGGACCTATACCTGCCTATACCTACCTATAGCCTGCGTAGGGGGACCTATACCTGCCTATAACCTGCCTAGGGGGGCAATTACCTGCCTATAGCCTGTCTAGGTGGACATATACCTGCCTATACAACCAACCATGAGAGACATAAACATGCCTATACAAAGGCTATACCTGCCTATGGTGGGTCATTAAACTGCCTATACCAGCCTATATCTGCCTATGATGGACCATTAAACTGCCTAAACCCAGCCTATACTGCCTATGGGTGACATTAAACTGCCTATAACCAGCCTATATCTGCCTAGGGGAGACATTAAACTGCCATACCAAGCTATATCTGCCTATGGTGGACATTACACTGCATATACCAGCCAATAACTGCCTATGTGGGGACATTAAACTGCCTATGGGGGACATTAAACTGCCAATAACAGCCATTATCTGCCTATGGTGACAATAAACTGCCATACCCAGCCTATATCGTCTATGGGGACATTATACTGCCTATACCATCCTATATCTGGCCAATGGGGGACATTAAACTGCCTATAATCTGCCTAAGGGGACATTAAACTGCCTATATCTGCCTATGGGGGACATTAAAACTGCTACTACCAGCCTATATCTGCCCTATGGGGATCATTAATCAGCCTATACCCAGCCTATATCTGCCTATGGGGGACAATAACTGCTATACCAGCTATATCTGCCCTATGGGGGACATTAAAACTGCCTAGTACCCCCTATATCTGCCTAGGGGGACATTAAACTCCCAAAAACCAGCCTAATCTGCCTATGGGGACTTTTAAAACTGCCTTTTTTCCCACCTTTAAAATTCCCTCCCTATGGGGGCATTAAAGGCCTATACCGCCTATATCTTGTTTGGGGGGGCTTTTAAACTCCCCTATGTTAATTTTTAAATTGGGGGATCTATTTTTTTTTTTTAAAAAATTTAAACCAGTAGCCAGCTGCATTTTCCCCCTAGGCTTTTTTTACTCGATTCAATAACCCTTTTCCCCCGGTTTTTTGTGGAAAAAGTGGGCCCCCTCGGCTTATACCCCGGGTGGCCCTTATACTCGGGTATTTTCCGGTAATATTTAAGCATGGAAACAGTAGTAATACAATGAAAAACCCCAAGGGGAATTTTTTAAAACCACGCGCTCTTTATAGGAGATCTATAGAAACCCCATTAGATTAAATTTAACACTTACTGAAATGACCACAATAGCTTTCGGTCAATTTTTTTAGTTAAAAATCCCGCTCATCAAAAAATAAAAAAAAACATACCTCCATATGGTTTTTCTCTAGGGTTTTTAAAATTATCTGCAGAAAAACTTTTGGGGAAAAAACCTTTAAATAATATCACAAATGACCAATGAAAGCATAAAAAATTAGGGCCCATAAATTTTGTATATGTCACAAACCCATTACCTGTTTACGCTGGATGCACTCACATTCTAGATCACCCTTGCGCTAACTAAAAAAAAACCCCCCCAAAAGGGGCCCCAGGAACAAAAATACCTTGCCAAGGTTTCCCCCACACAGAATTAAAAAAATTTATAAAAAAACCCAAACCATAAATTTTTTAAAATTAAAAAAGGGGAAAAAAAACCAAAAAAAAAAGGGCAAAAAAACCTTTAAAAAATTAATTAAAAATTTTTGAAAAAAAAATTTTATAAAATCCCCAAAAAGATATCTTAAAACCCTACCGGTGTTTGTGTCCTCAAAGTAAAAATCCAATAATTTTCCCTTTGTCTTTTATTTAAGTCACCTTTATGTATGGTACCTTTTGACCCCTATCAATCCTTTCCATTTCAGGCTTTGGGTGTCGCCTTTGTGTGCCCAAAATGTCTAGTGCCGACGTATCATGCTGATGTTTAACATCTCCTAGGTGTTCAAAACCCCCCCGTCCCCCAGCGTGAAACGTTTGCACACAAATTTCTTCCACAGATCAGTTATCAATAAAATACATAGTGCAAACATAAAGAGAGAGACTGGCCGCCCCATCCTCACACTATCGTTTATCTAATGCTTCTCAGCAAAACATAAAAAAAAACGAAAGGGGGTTCTTAGTTACTTTTGTCAAAACGTTTTTAAAGGCCCCCTTGCCACGTCGCGGGCCCCTATAAAATGGGTCCCTACCTTAAGGGGGTAACGCTGCATGAGGGAAACATTTGATAAACGTATATGTGGATGTGCGATCCCTGTTTTTTTTTTGCATTGTTTTAAATGTGTCCCTTGCTTTGTCACACAGGTCAGCCCCTCCCTTTGGCCCAGGTGTTTTTTTAAATTTGTAGTAGTTTGTATAAAAAGGGTGAATGCCCTGCTCATTTCAGTCTACTTGCAGGGGGCCCAAGGAAGGAAGCTGTGTCAACCTTTCCTTTTTTTTGGGGGGCGGTGTGTTGGCGGTCATTGTTTGCTGTGATGCTATGCTGGTGTGGTGGTGCAGCCAGGGGGGGCTGGTTGGCGCGTGGGCTGTTTGGGCCACTGGGTTGTGTCCCCCATCTTGTGTTTTTTTGCTGCGGCGGGGGCATGCAGTGTTGCCCCATTAGCGTGGGGCCCATTAATAGAGGTCGCCGCGGGCGTGGAAGTGGGCCTTAATTTTTATCAAAAAGTAACTTTAAAACCTCCCCGTTGTTTTTTTAATTTTTTTTGTGAAAGCATTAGATAAACGTATAGTGTGAGGATGTGCAATCCATGTTTCTTTTTTGCATATAAACTACATATGTGGTTTTACATGTTATAAATTCACGTATCTCATATTTTTTGACATTTCCTGAGTCCTCAAATCAAAAACATTTCATCTTATAGGCACATGCAGTGCACTCTCTGCATTTGAAAAAACCATTAGGTTTCCCGAGCTAAGTTTTCTTATTATGTTGAGAAAAATAGCTATGGACTAATCGATCCTTTAAATTCCTCCCTCTTCTAAAGGTGATTTTAGGAGTCGTACCTATGTGTCCGCTAATGTCAGGATCCATCTGCAAGATGTACCAATGTCGGCACAGAATTTCTCTGATTGGTCCGGCTGGATTATCAAATGTGCCTATTATTCATGTGATCGCCTTAGATGCCCCAACTTCTTTTCTTGGGGATAATATTTCACTCCTCTCCATGGCAAGAGCGCCCTGGAAGGCTTGACACAACACATGGTCCGGGTATCCTTTCGCTTAAAATCTATGTCTAAGATCCCTGTTTGTTTTAAAAATTCGGACCGCATAGAGCAGTTTCTCCTTAGTCTAAAGTACTGCCCTCGTGGTATTCCTCTTTTTAGGGGCTCAGGTGACTACTGTCCCATTTTAACAGGGAATTAGTCGAAGTAGGTTTTCTGAAAACACTTGTTAATAATTCACCACTTGAAGACTTCATGATCTTAACATCCAAAAAAGTTATAGATTCAAGATTTATTTCAGATGTAAATCTAAGACCTAGGGAATTACAGTTCAGCTGTTCAACCAATTTATTGAATTCCTCCTCTGTCCCATTCCAAATTATGAAAACATCATCTATATATCTTTCCCAAAGGAGAAACTTCTCCACATAAATGGGAGGTTGATCCCCAAAAACTACAGAAGTCTCCCACCAGCCGAGGTACAAATTGGCATAGTTGGGTGCACTGGGACTACCCATAGCTGTATCCCTCAGCTGGTGGAAGACTCTGCCATAAAATACTAAATAATTCCTTGTAAGGGAAAACCTCAAAAGATCCAGCTCTAGTTTATTATGTGCTTCAAATTGTCGTCCACGTGATTTCAAAAAGAGTGTCTTGATCAACAAAAATTCCCTGTAGCCGTTTAAGAAGGTCAGTAGTATCCCTCGTATACGAGGGTAGTGCTTGTACAAAAGATGATAGAATTCGGTCCACATATACCCCACAGTTCTGGCCCAGTGCTCCCACACCAGACACTATAGGGCATCCTTTAAGTGGAGTTGTGCCCTTGTGCACCTTCGTAAGACTATAGAATGTCGCTACCATTGGAAATCTCGGGAGCAAAAACTTAAACTCAGACTCATCAATCAACTCATTATTTTTGGCTTCAACCAGTATAGTTTTCAATTCTGCACGGTAAGTCTGTCGGATCAGTTTGTAAAATTTCATAACATGACTCATCAGAGCGGAGTGACAGGCACATATCACGATATTGTGTAGTGTCCATAATTACGATGTTTCCCCCTTTATCTGATGGTTTAATACACACCATCTGATCTTTCTTGAGATTTACAAGTGCTTCCATCTCAGCTGTTGAATAATTATTATAACTGGCACCTTTGATCTGTCCAAGATCTTAAAACACCATCTCAAGAAAAGTATCAACGCATGATATTTCACTTCTTGGAAGCATTTTATTACTCTGATTTTTCAAATCCGTAAAAGGACCTTTGCCAAATTCTGTCTGTGGAATCAGTGACAAACCATAAAGAAGACAAACATCTTCAACCGTATCACGAGGTATCCCTAATTCCTTACCTTCTTTTCTATCTTTCAATGCAAATAATTTTTTTATTATACCGTTGACCACCTCTTCGTCCTCTACCACATCTTGATCTCACTTGGGATCTAGAACTTCTATTGTTTACATCTCTATCCAAATCCGAGACATCCGTCTCTGTCGAGGAGAGATCCGTATTAAAATCCCTCTGTATATTTTTATTTTAATCTAGACGTTTAAGAAGGTCAGTAGTATCCCTCGTATACAAGGGTAATGCTTGTACAAAAGATGATAGAATTCGGTCCACATATACCCCACAGTTCTGGCCCAGTGCTCCCACGCCAGACACTAAAGGGCGTCCTTTAAGTGGAGTTCTGCCCTTGTGCACCTTCGTAAGACTATAGAATGTCGCTGCCGTTGGAAATCTCTGGAGCAAAAACTTAAACTCAGACTCATCGATCAACTCATTATTTTTGGCTTCAACCAGTATAGTTTTCAATTCTGCACTGTAAGTCTCTGTCGGATCAGTTTGTAAAATTTCATAACATGACTCATCAGAGTGAAGTGACAGGCACATATCACAATATTGTGTAGCGTCCTTAATTACGATGTTTCCCCCTTTATCTGATGGTTTAATACACACCGTCTGATCTTTCTTGAGATTTACAAGTGCTTCCATCTCAGCTGTTGAATAATTTTTATAACTGGCACCTTTTATCCATTCAAGCGCGGCATTTCGTACTGGTCAGTGAACAGTTCTGTTATGAGTACGCTGGCATAGATGCGCTGGCCGCGAACAGTGTTGTTCGGGGTGGGTCTACAACACGTCATCGCGAACGCGACGGGTGCGTGCCTTACAGGGGTGTGAAACTGGAGCGCTCGCCGTTCTGTGTGGAGGCAGTATCTTCTGCTGCTCTGATTTAGTTAGCGCGAGTGTGATCTAGAATTTGAGTGCATCCAGCGTAAACAGGAAATGGGTTTGTGACATATTCATGTCATAATCTTTATGCTGCATTGGTCAGTAGTGATATTAATTTAAGCTTTTGTCACATGTTTTTCTGCAGATACTTTATAATCCTCCTAGAGAAACCACATGGAGGTATGTTTTTTTCTATATTTGATGATGCTGGCACTTATAACTAAAAGCATTGACCGACGCTATTGTGAGTCATGCAGTAAGTGTTAATGATATCTAATGGATGCATATAGATCTTCTATATAGAGCGCGTGGATTAAGAGAATTCCCATTGTGGATTATCATTGTATTACTACTGTTTACCATGCACTAATGTTATATCTTTAAGCTTGTTTATGCTATTGTGAATTGGCTATTTTTACTTTTAATATTTGTATTGTATAACCCCCTTTTTTCTTTCCCTCTTTGTTTTTTGGAGTGTTATTGGAAGCCTTTTTATATTGGTTATACCCTCTGTTTTTCCCCTAAATGGTCCCCTGAGGAAATCCATTAAAAACTGGGGAAGATTGAAACATGTCGGGACATTTTTGTTTGAGGGAATTTTAGGGCTAATTTTTTGTAATAGGTTCCTGACGGGAGCACCCTTATTGGGGCGATTATTTCACTTTTGCTAGGTTAGGGCTACTTAGTATTGGTGTAGGGTATATTAGGGTTAGTTATTTATGCATGCTCTGGATACGTTGTTGTAGTATTTTGTTTATTATTTTTAGATATATTATTAAAAGTTATATTTTATATATCCCTATCTGTCTAGTGATTTCTATATATTAGGGAGCAATCGGATCTTAGGTGAATCCTTTTCTGTCTTTGAAAACAAATTCTGCAATAATTTATAAATGACCCTAAACCTTACACTACTTCCCCAAAAAGTACAATTTGTCCCGAATAAAATGAGGCCTCATAAACGTTCCCTTTGAAAAAAATAAAAGGTTACAACATTTTAAACTATGTGTTTGACGTTATTTGAAAAAATTAAACGGCATGGTTATTATATTTTTGATCGGTTATTTTCGATCAACGAAAAATTTAGTTTTAAAATCTGCGCATAATCTATTAATATCGCGCCATTTTCAGCGCTTCCTGTCATTTTGGCGCCAGCAAATCAGCTTAGAAATAGAGGAGGTACTAGGTGTGCGATGTCAAGACTGGGATGTGTATGGTTGTGAATTGGCTGGAAAAAATTACATGACCTCGTTTACATAGAACACCCTTCCTGTTCATGATCATGGTGTGTCTGTGTATCATAAGAGCAGGACGTGTGCTCAGTCTCTCTCAATACAGCTCACCGAAACTGTTCTATTTGTTCACACAGACAACTATGCTTTTAGCTGTGAACATTAGAACTTGGGTAGATTAGAGATTTCAGTTTTAGTTACTTAGGCTGAAATTTTAAAGGGGCTCTAGTTCTGTACAGCGGTGGGGGTGGAGGGGGGTGGGGGGGCTGTGGGTGAAAACAGACAGACAGGCTGGGAGGCAGGCAGGCAGCTTTTGAAAGGGAGAGTTTGGGTATTGTGCAGCCCAACTGTGCTTTGACCCTGCATTGCAATGGTTTTTTGATTAACAGTTTTTGGACCATTTTTGGTGAAATATTACTTGTATGTTGTGCAGCCTGTACTTATATTAGGATACAGATCTTTTCTAGTAACTGCAGGGTATTTGATAGGGGCAAAACCCAACTTTTATTATCTGTTTTACATTTAATTAGGGTTTTTTTTCACTTGGTGTGGCCCAGTTTTGTTCATAAGCCACCTTGCACTATAAATTTGAATACAGCAAATTTGTAGTCACCGCAGATGTATTTATAGGTTTCAAAAAACGCTTTTTTTTTCCGTATACATTTCAAATAATTGTTTTTTTCACTTTGGTGCGGCCAATTTTGTTCATAGACCCACCCCTTAAATTGAATACAGCAATTTTGTCTCTCACCGCAGGATGTACTTATAGGACAAAAACGCCTTTTATTATCCGTATACATTTCAAAAAGGTTTTTTTTCACTTTTGGGGCGCCCAGTTTTGTTTATGACCCACCTTGCACTTAAATTTGAATACAACAATTTTGTATCACCGCAGGTGTTTTTATATGCAAAAAACACCGTTTGTTACCGGTATAATTTAAATAGCTGTATTGAAACTGGGTGGCCCTAGTTTTTTTCAAATAGCCACCCGTAACAATTCTCGTAATTCTCAGTAACGTTCCTTTTTTCTTTTGCCAAAAAAGAAATTTTTCTCCTGTAACTTCGAATAGTTTTTTTGGGCCTTTGGTGAATCTCATTTGGGTCATTAGCGCACTTGTATGATATTTGTTGAAAACTATAAATTCCTGTCTACTGTCATTTTTAAACCCCGGGGACTGAATAAAACACTTTGATTTGTTTTAAATTTTTTTCTTCCACCAACCGCTTTTCACAGTATTCGCAAGAAACATTTCATTTTATTCCTATTCTGTGGGAAATTAAGGGTTTTAAGAAACTTTATTTTCCGCTTTCAATAAAGACTGTCCAACTCCCATACCTTTTAAAAATTAACCTTTCTGCAGGACAAAATGCAGGGTAAGGGCAAAGAGGGGGGGGGGGACATGGGGGGTAGAGGTACGAGAGAGTCCCTTCCGGTTTCGGGTGACAACATGCATCCACGCTTCGTTGCAGGACCTTCAGCCTGTCATCGCTGGTCAGGGCCCCTGTGAATCCAGAAAGAACACGTCGCCAATCTGTTCTTCAGGGTTAATGCAACCTCATCCACATTCTAACCTTCCTCATCCTCCCACACGGCCCAAAATGTCGTCACCAATCCCCCAACAGAAGCAAAGGGCAGCCCAAATGTCAACTCTGTCCCCACCACTGGGGATAATCCATTCTCTGAAGACTCTTTATGCAAAATGGGGTTGGGTCAAAGGGCATTTCCAAACCAAGGGGGCCCAAAGGGGCATGTTTTGTCTGCTCTACCCCAGCTATTAGCCACAGAGGGGAAAGGGAACCCAAATTCAAGGGGCAAAAACCCCGGTGGGTGGGCAACCCCTTTTGCGTGCCTTCCTCTTGTACCCCCAGCCCCTGACGCAGAAGGGCAGGACGCCCCTTCCCTGATTAAATGATGACATGACGAAATTTGCGGTCCATCGGGTCTTTTCCCGGCCAAATTTGCTTGCGAGCCTTCATCACGACGGGGGAAGGGAAGCGGGAGTGTCATACGGGTCCCCCCTCAAAAGGGGGGGGGGGTCAAAAGAACCCCTGAGAAAATTCCGCCCCCAAGATCAGCGGAAACACCGCTTTTTGTTTTATCGCCGTCAAAAGGGTCCAGGACCTTCTCAAGCCGGCCTTCTTTGAGAAACCTCTAATCACCCACGATTCAATGCCCCTTTTCCGTAAACCATCATAGGGGCAAAAATCTTAGGTTTTTTAACCCCATCAAATGTCCCTAGCTACATGCAGCGAATGCATGATTTGGAAATGGAAGGAAAATTTGGGCCCAAAAAAAAGGGCCACCCCGATGCCGGGTTTCAAACCCACTTCACCCCCTCTTCCCCCCGCCTCCTAAATCCTCCGCCACCCCCAAAGCTTTCCCCTCAGCTCCCCAATGTCCCCTAGAGCCCATAAACGGGGATCATCCTCCGCTTCAGCCCCACCGTCCCCCAATACCACCAACCCCAAAGTCCCATCCAAAACCCCTTCTGTTTTCCACCATTTGGACGCCCTTTCCACGTACACAGCGTCCAGTCTAGCACCAGCCTTCTGTCTTCCGGTTTTTGGGAGAGAAGAAACATTTTAACCCAAACCAAAACCAAAGCCAAAACCCTAAATGTGGGGAAATTCCCAAGGTTTTTTGGTTTGGGGAAATTTTTGAATTTCCGTCGGGGTTGGACACAGAGGGGTTTTTCCGCCACTCTTTGGCCCTTGCCGGGCCCCCCAATACCAAAAGCCGAGCAGGCATTTTTTTTCCAGAAAAGCCTCCGCGGGCCCTGGCCCCACGGTCATCTTTAAAAATTTTAAGTGCGTTGTCTGCATCTGTGTCCAGAAAAGTCCCTCCTGACCACCGACACTTGGGCTAGAAGCACACCAAAGGGCCCCTATATCTTTTGTGACACTCAAATGGGGGAGCTGGGTGGATTTCTCTGGGGGTGAGGGGGGCTCTAGGGTTGGGGCACCCCCTTTAAAAATCCCAGGGGGTGGTGCAGGGGGTTTTTTCCCCCAAGGTCCTCTGGTGGCATCATTTTGGGCCACAGATACCCAGGGCCCTGTTGAAATTAATCTGTCTTTGGGGAAACCCACCACCCCACCCGGTCAGGGGCGTGGACGGGTCTCCGCAACGAGACGGCCTAGCTGGGGGACAAACCTTGTTTTTAGGGAAAAGGGGGTGTGCGATAACGGTTTTTAAATCTGCTGTCCCTTAAATCGGGAGGCGAGCACATCCTTTCCTGGCAATGCTGAAAACCCTTTTCGCCGAAAAATTTTTAAAAAACGCTACCCGGTTTTGTACCGCCTGCTGAGGAAGGCTCGAGGGGCTGAGTTCGCATCCGCCTTTCGCCCCCTGCCCTTTTCCCCCCTGGCTGCGTTTCAACGTCAGCTCAGCCCCCCCCAACAAACCCCTCATTTTGAAATTGGGAAGGGCGCTGGAATTTTCCCCCCTCAACATGCTCCAGCGATTGTTTGGGAGCCCCGCAAAGCCAATTTCGCAGTGCAAAGTTTTACACATGGGCCCGACAAAAAACGGTGCGGACCTCGGGGGGTTTTTAACAAACCCAGAGTGGAGGGCAGGTGAAAGAAACTTTTGCCCCCATACTTTTCCATTTTGAAGAAGCCACCAAATGGCAGTGCAGACAATGCCCTTGTCACATGAGCCCTTTTGTGATCCCTTTGTTTTTGGAACGATCGTTGGGCACTTTTAAGGAGGGGGTATTCCTGGACATCGATGTTTCCCCCCTTTCCCCGCCTTGGGAAAAATAGGGGGTAGGGAAAAAGAGGGCCGGGGGAAGAAGATAGGAAGATCAATTTGCTGTGCTCCCCCTCAGAGGGTTGGGAAATCAAGGGTACATCTCTCACATGAGTGCTTTGGGTGCTCCATTTCCTCCAACAAGATCCCCGCATTTAAAGGGGCCCCAAAAAAAAACAAAATTTTTCTGGGGGGGCCCCCCCCCCCCTGGATCCCCGGTACAAACCAAACTCAGCACTTTTTCCCTTCCCCCCACCCAAAAAAAGAGTAAAATACAGGAAATTTGGGGTTCCCTTTCTGAAATTTATAACTGGGGACTCCCGTTTCGTCTGCTTCACATCTTCAAAATGTCACGGTTTTGGGAACCCTGACAGCATAAGTGCCCAAATAGCCCCAAATTTCAGCGCAGCACAGGCAATGTACCCGAACCTAATGGGGACCTCTGGGAACTTTATTTACCCCCTCAAACCCAACCCCCGCGTAATTCAGGGGGACCCCAACAAAATACAGAACCACTTTAAAAACATGGTGCACGACCCAAATTTTGCGTCTCAACACCGGGTGTTTTTGTATGTTTTAAAGGAAACCCCAATCGACTTCTGGTTTTCCCAAAATAAGGGTAAATGGCCCCGCGCCCCCCACGCCATAAAATTTTTTTGTCCTCCAGTACCAGCTCATATCCTGAGCGGACCTTTAAACACAGCTGAAAAGGGTCCCTTACAACAAACGCATCCCCATTTCCACCCATTTAAATTTGGGTCGTTTGACTTTCAAAACAAGATGAATTAGGCATGGAACCTGATGAAAGGGTTTTGGCCCCCAAATTCCGAGGCCCCCGATTAGTTGCCGGCTACTTCCCATTCCTCTTCAAACAGAAATGGTTTCCCCCTTAAAAAAATATTTTTTTTAAAAAGATCATTTCTCTCTGCAATTTATATTCTCATTTTCCCAAAAAAAACATTTTTGCTGGTTTTTTCCCGTGTTGGGGGGACCCAAAAGCACCAAAGGGTTTCATGACAAAAAACCCTTATCCCTTTTTAATTTTTCGCATTGCAAAGGGTTTTTAGGTTTAGTTGCTTTTGGAACAGCATAATTATGGTCCTTTTGGGAAAAGAAAGGGGGGCTTCTAATTTGGGAATTTTTTCCCCAACAATTTTTAACATTGGCTAGAAGTCATTTTTTTAATTTTTTTTTTTTTATCTGCTTTGAAAAAAAAAGGGAATACTAAAAGTTTTATATTCCAAAAAATGTGTTTTTTAACAGACAATTTTTCTTCACAATTGTCAAAAGTGGCTCCCAAAGGTCAAGGGTTTTAATTTTTGGAATTTTTTCTGTAAAATTTAGCTATGCTACAGATCCTATTCTAAAAAAAAAGTGATTTCTTTCCGACCCTTTTTTCTCCACAATTGTCAAAAATGGGTCAAGGAAATCATGTTTTTTTTAATTTTTTTAGGGCATTTTTCTGTGAAAACCCGCTACACTACAAGGGCCTATTCTAAAAAATTATTTCCCAACAGACATTTCTTCTTTAAAAATTGTCAAAAGGGCTCAAGGGTTTATGGGCGTCCAAAAAAAGGAATAGGTAGGACACTGTTAATTGGGCACATATTGCAAAAAAAAGGGCTTGTTTTTGCAAATCTTTAAAAAAATAGCAATCCCCTTTGTAACAACCCATTTAATACAATTAAAAAAGAGAAAAAAAGACAGGTTTGGGAAATTTCCCTCCAAATTTAAAAAAGTGTTTTATAGAAATAAAAAAAAAAAAAAAATGGCATGTCCCAAAAAACGATCAAATATTTTCTCCGAATTGACCCCAAAAGGACAGAAAGACAATGCAGGGTTTCCCAGGACAGGTATATTTAATTTTCCAGTTTAACTAAAATTGTGGTTTTTAAAACTCCTTTTCCCGGCCCCTTTTTAATCTGGGGTCCCGACAGGTTTTAAAGGGCATACTGCGGTTTCAAAAACAGGTACACCCCAATTTCCCGTTCAAAAAAATGGTGGTTTAAAGATTCCCCTTTTTGGCATTTTTAAAACTGGGGTCATGCAGGTTTGGGGCTTATGCTGTGGCCCAGGGCAGGATAGACTTTTGTCCAGTGAAAAAAAAAAGGTGGGTTTAAAGACTCTTTTTTTCCCCGCCCTTTTTTTAAACTGTGGGGGCCCGAAAAGGGTTTAAAGTCCGCCCGCCCTTTTCCCGGACAGGGATGTCAATGTTTCCCCCTTTCAATTTTAATGATGGGTTTAAAAAAATAATCCCCTTTGACACTTTTTAATTTGTTGGGGAAAGCAGGTTAAGGGTCATGCTGTGGTACAAGACAGGGATATTTAATGATCTTACTTTTTTTTTTTGTGCTTTTATAACCCCAATTTTTGTTTTTTTAAGATGTACACGTATCCCCTTTGACGTTTGTGGGTGTTAATTTCCAAACTTCTCCAGCCCTGTTTGGGGGTAAGAATGAAAAGGGGGTTGTTTTTTCCCTCCCATAGACTTTAATGGTCAACGGCGTTTAAACAAATTTTCGACATCGGAAAACGTCTTGATAATTGCTGATATCGGGCTATCGACCTGATGAAAGAAAAGGGCAATGTAAATCCTCATCCCTATTAAAAACGCAAGGGGGGCAAAAAAAAAAAAAAATTGCTGGGGCCCTTAATAAATTTTCAGGTGTTCGGCAGCAATGAAAAAAAGTTTTGTTTTTTCGTATTAAATTAATCAGTATCAAAATTTTTTTCTTTAAGAAAATCCCGGGTCACTCCTTTTTTTTTCCCGGTTGCTTCAGTTAATTGAGGTTTGTGGGCTTTTATTTTTACACAGCTCTCTTGTCCATCTTATATTGTATTTTTTTTTTTTGTTTATAAAAGAAAATAACAGAAATCCCTAAAAGTTTTCCCAATATAATGTGGATGTTAGGGTGGGGGAAAATCCTCTACAAACAGTGATATATTTAAGTGCAAAGTATATAAATTTTGTATAAAATGGATAGAAAAAATTTTTAAAAAGGCCCGAGCACTTTTTTTCAAGCCAAGGTTCCTTTAAGGGGGAGAACATGGTAGGGCTGCAGCCAATCAGTTTGAGGATAAAGAGGGTCTGCAAGTCCAGGTAAGGGGGAGCCTACCATGTGCTAGTCAGTTGTGTTGAGTTAAGTTATGAGATCAGTTGAGTTGAGTTCCAGTTTAGTGGTTAGTGTGTACTATCTGGGATCATCCTACCCACCAGCTGGCAGTATGGTGGACAGGCTGCAATGATGCCAACCCAAATTTGGTTTCCACCCGGGGGGAGAGAGATAAAAAGGGGCAGAAAAAGGGAAAAAGGCTTGTTTCCCCCGAAATTTGTCCCCTTTGGGACTCCCCAAACCCATTGCCACCCCACAGACACTTGACACCCTCTGAACCAAATTTAAAATTTATCTTGGGCTCATCAGGGGTTAAAAACAGTGAGAAGCAGCTGTAGACAAACCGGAGAAATGCAAGGGGGAAAGGAAGGAGCAGAAAAAAAAGCTTTAAGAAAAGCAAATGGCTGTCCGGGAAGCAGAAAAAAAAAAGAGAAAAAGTGAAAAAGGAGGGCCCAATGTAGTGGTCCCCGGGGAAAAACTGGGAGCAAGCAAATAGTCCTTAGGCATGACCTCTACTCTGTAGGCTAAAGAGAGAAGACTGAGAAGAGGTCTGATAGACAAGGGTTAGGAAATTGCTGGAGGAGGAATTACATGTGTGAATAAAGTGTGATGAACAAGAGAATATTGTCTACCTGTAAGAGAATTGAGAGTTGTAACCTTCTAAAGAACACCTGGGGGCAATACCTGTAAGAAACCCCTATCTGCCCAAATCTTTAAGGGGTTTTTAAGGGGTTTAAGCACTATAAATTTTTCAGCAAACCCACCCCCAGTAGGCCTGGGCATCAAAGCACAGTTTTTTTCGGCAGGTGTTTACACCTTACACATATATTACAAAATTCTGCTCCTCTACATGGTACAGCCCACATTCTTGTCCATAGAAATGGCTTCTATGCTATTAATGGATGCCTCCGCTACCCATGCGGTGGGTTACAGGTGCAATCGTACCTCTGTTGTGGCCTGGTCGCGGGCACACCTGCAGCTCAAGTCCTGGCACACCATTCTTACATCACCTCGCTCCCCGTCTTCTTCCAGACAGCTGTTGCACGCACCTCCACCTCCTAGAGCGCACACGGCAGCTCTGCTAGATTTAAAGGGCCAGCGTGCCGGTGATTGGTCATCGCCGGCCGGTGACACTATTTAACCCTACCACTTCCTCTCTGCCTTGCCGGATCTTTAGTGCTTCTGTGCCTTCAGAGAAAGCATTTACAGTGTTGTTCTTTGCCCCTTCCGGTCCCATTCATTGCCTCCGCCCTCGACCCATAAAATTTTTTGCTCCTGCCTACCGCCTGCCTGTACGACTACGAGTTTGCTTCATGTTCTGTCCCTCACTGCCCCTCGCCCCCACCGCAAGCAATCACCTCAATTTACCAACCGGGGGAACTCCCACCACAGCAAGCTCAACCTGCTTTGCGGCGTGCTCTGGTGTGGATCCACTACTCCTGCCATTACATATATACTAACTGTATGGACTAAAGACTCACCACACTTACTGTATGTCATTACTTCCTTGTATTCAGTTACGCCATTTACATGACACCTATGCGGTTAGTGAACTAGTATAATGGAGAAATAATAATTATTAATATGGTTATTTCAGCAGTTTTTTCACTGTGTGGATATACTTGTATAGCCATAGGTGTAACTTTAGGGGGGTACGAAGGGGACTGGTCCCCCCCACTTTTTCTGGGGGGGGACAGTCCCCCCCACTTTTTAGCCACTTAAAATAAAAAATAACCATATGAAAACATAGAATACTGAAAGGGGGGGAGAGAAGACACAGGGGAAAAAAAATTAACCCTTTTGCCCCTTATTTCGTGCACTGGGGGACAAGTAAGTAGCACCTCAAGTGTCGTGCAGAGTGAGAGCAGCTGTTTGGGTAGAGCAGGGATTCAGCGGGGGGCGCCACCAAATCAAACGTGTTCATGGTCCAGCACACTCTGGTTTCGGGGGCTGCATCTTTCCCTTCCATTGTTTTTACCACTGCCCCTATTCTCACCCTCATCAAAGAAAAAAGGGAACTCCTCCGAAAGCAAACAACACCCCTACAGGAACAGGTAAAGGGGGGGACAAGGGCACTAGGTTTTTTGTGCATCAGTAGGTATGACGTATATGTTAGATGTTTTTATACTGTACACCATGTACGGCCATGTCCTCTTCCCTGCACTTTCCGCCGGGAAAATGAAAGTAAAAGGGGCTGGCCCCCAGCATTTAGAAGTGTACAACGGCCAGCCATACTTTTAAAACACCCGCATATAGCAAGCGCACATACGCCCCCCCTATCTCCGTGTGAACAACCTTAAGGGGACATCATGCAAATTATATGAATGCTGTTTTGGACGGGTTCATGCTGGATCGCCCAGAACCAGCGTCCAATCTGGCCGAAATTGATTTTCATTTTACCCTACGTAAAAAATGTTGTTTTTAATTTACACTGATTTTACTGAGTATTTTTCAGCGCGAACTGTCAAAGCCCTACAAAGTATTCTTAGAGGGTTTTCCGCACAACAACCAAAGGATAGGAGGGAAAATATCCTCAGGCATTGGGGCTTTGCTCATCGAATTCTGCGTTTTCAACGTCGAATTTCCAACAACAAACACACTGCCCGTGCCAAAAAATGCATGTGGGAAAAACCCAAGGTGTAGTTTTCTGTGTTCTAATAGTATAACACACACAATTTCCGGGGGTTTTACCTTGTCTAAGTAGTCTCTGGGGTAAAGTGTGTAATGTAATAATCTCTGGGGAACGGAGTAATATAATCTCTGTTGTACAGTGTGTAATGTATTCTCTGGTGAACGGTGAATAATGCAGTTATATCTGGGGTACAGTGGGTAATGTAATCTCTGGGGTATGGTGTAATAATCTCTGTTGTACAGTGTGTAATGTAGTAATCTCTGGGGTATAGTGAGTAATGAAAGTAATATCTGGGGTACAGTGTGTAAAACTAAATCTCTAGGGTACAGTGTAATGTAATCTCTGGGGTACAGTGTAATGTAGTCTCTGGGGTACAGTGAGTAATGTAATCTTTGGGGTAAGGTGTGTAATGTAGTAATCACTGAGGTACAGTGAGTAATGTAATCTCTGAGGTATAGTGAGTAATGTAATCTCTGGGGTATGGTGTGTAATGTAATCTCTGGGGTACATTGAGTAAATGTAACCCTCTGGGGTACATTTGTGTAATGTAATCTCTGAAGTACAGTGTGTAATGTAATTCATTTCCTAGTTTCAGTGTGTAATACAATACATTTTTGGGCCCAGGGAGTACAATGTGCAATTCATTTTTAAAGGCGCAGTTAGTAATGTAATTTCTGTGGCTACCATGTGTAAACATAATTCATTTCTGGTGTATGGAATGCAATAAAATACATTTTGGGGTACAGTATGTGAAAATAAGTGATATCTATTGGTACAGTAAGATTGAGTATTTATTTTCCCATTCTGGTGTGTGTAAAACAAATTTAATGGAGTAGTGATGGGGAGGGGAAAGGGTTAAGCGAAATTTGCTGAAAATGTATTTTTTTTATTTCCATGTACAGGGGAAATATAAGGTGGGCTGGTTCGGTTATATTGCCAGGGCTGCTTTTTAGTCCCAGTCTGGTTCTAAACTTCAGTAATTAGAGAGCCACGTATACCCTTACGGATTGCACCAAAAGGGTTTGGTGCACAGGCTCTGCCTGGACCTGCTGCGGGAGATCACAACGCTCCCTCAGACCTCCTAGCTAGGTTAGATGGGGCCACTTCACTGCGGGGAGAGGAGGGGAGAGAAGAGAAGGGAGGGGAAGTGAAAGGGAAGCCAAGTGAAAAGGCGAGAGGGACAATTGGTCCCCCCCACTTTTTGAACCAAAGTTACGCCCCTGTATATAACTGCTGTTAATAAAGTTTACTGTAATTTAAAAAAATACAGAACAACTGTTTGTTAATAAAGTTAACTGTTTATCAAAGCAGAAATATGAGACAGAGAGAAAAATGTGAGCGGCTTCTCCACAGAAACTGACAGACATGGTAAGATGCTGCTGGAGGCAGTAATACTGGAAAAGTTCTGTTCCTCCATACACTACTGTTACCAGGATACCAGGGGTCACATGACTTGTGTGGTGGTCACATGATAATTCGCTGCTAGAAGTAGTATTACTTGAGAAGATCTGCTCCTCCATCCATTACTGTTACCAGGATACTATGGGTCACATGACCTGTGTGGTGGTCACATGATAATTCGCTGCTAGAAGTAGTATTACTTGAGAAGATCTGCTCCTCCATACATTACTGTTACCAAGAAAATATGGGTCACATGACCTGTGTGGTGGTCACATGATAAGACGCTGCTGGAGGTAGTAATAACGAAGAAGTTCTGCTCCTCCATACACTACTGTTACCTGGATACCAAGGTCATATGACCTATGCGGTGGTCACATGATAAGACACTGCTGGAGGTAGTATTACTGGAGAAGGTCTGCTCCTCCATACATCACTGTTACCTGGATACCAGGGGTCACATGATGCGTGTGGTGGTCACATGACTGTTTAGTCCATACAGTTCATGTGAGTCATTACTATGGACAGTAATGTAGGCTGTATAATTTCTTTTTATTTAGCAGACAACCCCTTTAAGGTTCCACCACAACATTTCAATTGAGCCAGTAAAACAGATTATTTTCTTTTTCAGTGATTTTGTTGTAGATTTTCTGATGTGCTTGGGATTACTGTCCTTTTGCATGACCCAGTTTTGGCCAAGCTTTAGCTGTTGAATAGGATGGCCTCACATTTGACTCTAAAATACTTTGACTTCAAAGTACTTTGCTGCTAAACAAGTCCAAATCCCCATCATCATACTTGACAGTAGGTATGAGGTGTTTGCTCTTGCATGCTGTGTTTAGCTTAGGCCAAATGTGGTACTATGAATTACAACTAAACATCCTCAGTTTGGTTTTGTTTTTCCAAAGGACTTTGTTCTAGAAGTCTTGTCTTTTGTTCAGATGATACTTTGCCAACTTAAGAAGTGCTGTCACGCAGTGTGAGACTGGAGTTCCTAGAACCCACCAGAAGAGTTGATCCATTAGATAGGTAAATAGGCTCCCTCATTAGGTAGGTAAGTATATACGAACCCCAGTGGGTAGGTAGGTATTATAGGACCCACAGTAGGTAGAAAGGTATTATAGGACCCTCTACAGGTAGGCAGGTAAATAAGCCCCCAGTGGGTAAGTCCCCAATAAGTAGCCTATTAAGTAGGTGGGTATATAGACCTCTAGTATTTAAAAGCTATATAGGCCACCCCATTCTTAAAAGACCCATCTTTTATTAACTGATAATAAAAAACTCTCCTCATTTTCTCTCTGCTCAAATCGCTCCTCTAGCGTGTGTACAGCATGGTCAGTGTGACGTCACTACGACACCTGCACTGGGACATTACTTCAAGCATTTTCTAGGTCTCAAGGCTAAGAAAGGCTTAAAACTAGCAGCGGTGTAGGTGGTGTGATGACGTCCCAACATTATGTCAGCTGAGCTGATGGCTCCCTGTTCTGCCATACGTTTCAACTGTATGTGCGGCCTGAGGATGCGCACACAGTCAAAAACATGCACCAGAGCTTGGGGCTTACCAGAGGGTTACTGCCCCCCAGTGGGCTAGTCTGAGACAACAGCAGCACAAGTGTTGTTCCTGGGGCCCACTGGAGGATCTTCGGCAGTCCAACTCTCCTGCTATGTTCTTTTTCACCCCTTACTGAAATATGACGTATGAGTACGTCATAGTGCTGGTAAGGGGCTTTGTAGCAGAATCGTGGCGCGATCCCCCTACATAGCTGTGCAGGTGTTAACTGCTAATTGCAGGTAACACCCACCTGTTACAGAGCAGGATGATGCCACGTCTATCCCGCTCTGTTTAACCCCTAAATAACCCCTAAATCAATAAGAAACGGTGCCTCACACTGTTCCTCACTTCGATCGGGGCATCGGCAGCGAAATCGTGGCCTCCCTATTGGGAACCTTGTGAGGGCTTCCATCCTCATCATGTTTTCTGTTTTACTACTTCCTTTTACTAGATAGTAATAAAACCGCCATCTTTGTACACCCTAATGCATTGTATTACAATTCATTAGGCTGTATAAATGATCACACGCCCTAGTGGTGAAGTAACCTAGGGGGCTTTAAGTTAAAGTAAAAAAATAAATAAATAAAAATTTAAAGTGTAAAAAACATAAAAAAATTAAAAGTTCACCCCCTATTGCCATTTTACAAATATAAAAATAAAAACGTCATACACATTTGGTATCGCTGCATTCGAAAAAGTCTGATCTATTAAAATTTAACATAATTTATCCCGTATGCTGAACACCGTAGAAGAAAAAAAATTCCAAACACCAAAATTACATTTCTTTTGGTAATTTCATGCCCCTAATATTGTAATAAATTTAATCACAAAAGTTGCATGTATTCCATGCTCATGTCCATAGATGTAAGTACAAAAATGGTCGCAGAAAAGGGCGTAAATTTAAGAAACAGAAAATGTTTGGAATTTTTTTACAGTTCCAAAACATAACGAAAACCCTACATGTAGAGATGGGCGAATCGATTCTAACGAAGTGGAATTCGTTTAGAATTTCAGGAAAACTTCGGTTCGGAACGAAGTCGAACTTTGGGGTACTTCGGGTGAACGAAGTGTGCTTTTGATTGATAAAATGGCTGCGAGCACATGGCGTTACATGGGGCAAAGCACTCTGGGAGGAAGAAGGGCATAGCCTGCATGACATGTGCAGAGATGAAGCCAATCAGAGACCGGCGGGATTCTGTGACGTCACCGCACTATATAAGACCGAGCGCGCCGCTGGGAGCTCACACTCCTCTCACTGTACTGACAGGGAAGGTGCTGCTGCGGGTGATAGCGCTTTCTGAAGAACTGATTTTTACACAGCGATTTTTGTGGGGTGTCTCAGCTTGTCTCAGAGACTGGTCTCTGAATGTTCTATTTCTGATTTTTTGGGGTATTGGATCTGAAATCCAGTGTGCGTCCACTGCAGCTGCATATACATTCAATATCCAAGTGGGATCTAAGCCAGTTCCTGTTGTATTCATTTAAAGAAACAGCGTTTTTTACAATACAAATACCACTTCATTTTTGGCTGCTCAATTCTATTGCGCAATTTACATCCAGGGGTTAATTAAGCGTTGTTTTGCTGGTGTGCTGACAAAAATAAACCGTCTTTTTCAACGCCAAATATATATATTTTTTTTTGGTAGCCTAATTCACAAGCAAAGGTTAATTACAATTTTATCTCTTGTTGTGTGGCGTAGAAAATACACCATTGTAACACGCTACAAAGCTACTAGTTTGTGGTGGCTCAATTCTATTGCGCAATTTACATACAGGGGTTAATTAAGCGTTGTTTTGCTGCTGTGCTGACAAAAATAAACCGTCTTTTTCAACGCCAAATATATATATTTTTTTTTGGTAGCCTAATTCACAAGCAAAGGTTAATTACAATTTTATCTCTTGTTGTGTGGCGTAGAAAATACGCCATTGTAACACGCTACAAAGCTACTATGTTGTGGTGGCTAAATTCTATTGCGCAATTTACATCCAGTTTAATCAAGCGTTGTTTTGCTGGTGTGCTGACAAAAATAAACCGTCTTTTTCAACGCCAAATATATATATTTTTTTTGGTAGCCTAATTCACAAGCAAAGGTAAATTACAATTTTATCTCTTGTTGTGTGGCGTAGAAAATACACCATTGTAACACGCTACAAAGCAACTAGTTTGTGGTGGCTCAATTCTATTTCGCAATTTACATCCATGTTTTAATTAAGCGTTGTTTTGCTGCTGTGCTGACAAAAATAAACCGTCTTTTTCAACGCCAAATATATATTTTTTTTTTGGTAGCCTAATTCACAAGCAAAGGTTAATTACAATTTTATCTCTTGTTGTGTGGCGTAGAAAATACGCCATTGTAACACGCTACAAAGCTACTAGTTTGTGGTGGCTCAATTCTATTGCGCAATTTACATCCAGGGGTTAATTAAGCGTTGTTTTGCTGGTGTGCTGACAAAAATAAACCGTCTTTTTCAACGCCAAATATATATATTTTTTTTGGTAGCCTAATTCACAAGCAAAGGTTAATTACAATTTTATCTCTTGTTGTGTGGCGTAGAAAATACACCATTGTAACACGCTACAAAGCTACTAGTTTGTGGTGGCTCAATTCTATTGCGCAATTTACATCCAGGGGTTAATTAAGCGTTGTTTTGCTGCTGTGCTGACAAAAATAAACCGTCTTTTTCAACGCCAAATATATATATTTTTTTTTGGTAGCCTAATTCACAAGCAAAGGTTAATTACAATTTTATCTCTTGTTGTGTGGCGTAGAAAATACGCCATTGTAACACGCTACAAAGCTACTAGTTTGTGGTGGCTCAATTCTATTGCGCAATTTACATCCAGGGGTTAATTAAGCGTTGTTTTGCTGCTGTGCTGACAAAAATAAACCGTCTTTTTCAACACCGAAATATATACATTTTTCTTGTAGCATAATTCACAAGCGAAGGTTAATTAAGCCTGTGCTTTTACATTTAGTAAAACACACAGTGCTTGTAAACGACACATACAAGTAAATTTTTCCTGGCCATTTGTGGAGCGCAATTTATATCCAAGGGTTACCCAAGCTTGTTACTGGGTTCATTTGGAGTCAAAAACAGGGTGTATATTTATCATATACAGATAGCTTCATCAAACAGTGTCTGTACATTTTAGAACAAACAGTATGTCAGACAGAAAGGTTGCAGGCTCTGCAACTGCGAGTGGCAGTGGCACAAACATTTCTGAAACGGGCCCAGGTCGCAGCACAGCAAGGGGACGTCGCAGCAGGGGTCACTCGGTGAGGCCACAACTGCCGCTGTCATCTAGCGGCCGTGTGTTGTTCAGCAACCCAAGGGTTCTTGATTGGTTGACTAGGTCATCCTCTTCCTCCCAGATGACATCTGACAACCCCAGCCAAGATCGGTGGGAACCTCAGACACAACACTTAGTTGGCATGGCCCGGGAGCGGTCAGCGGCCCTCACCTGTCCTCAGCCCGCCTCTTCCCATCCAGTTCCCTCAGCCAGGATCTACATATGTGGTCTGGGCTCAGCGCCACTATATAGTGAGGATGAACAATTTAGTGAGGGCAGTCAGCAGCTACTTGGCAGCGAAGAAATGGGGCCAATATCCCCAGCTTCTTGCAGTAGGCGGCAAAGTATAGATGTGGAGAGTGGCATGGGAGGTCATGTGGTGAGAGGTCAGCCTCGGCTTACCAAGACCGGTGATGAGGACAGTAGTGACGATGAAACACAAATAGATGATGATGTAGCCGACCGCACTTGGGAGCCGGGTGAAGCAAGGGCTTCATCATCGTCAGGAGAAGAGGGCGTCAGCTTGCGCGTCAGGCAGCGGCGCAGCCAGCAAGTGGGTTGTGTGGCCGTGAGTCAGCAGGGTAGCAGCAGGGTGAGGTCGGGAGCCAAGCGGCCACGGGGTAGAAAACCCGCTTCGCAGGTCCAAGACAGTAGCGGCACAGGGGCTCAGCGAGGCAGCGGCGGCAGTAGTCACTCAGTGCAGAGCGTTGGCGGTAAAATCAGCTACTCGGCGGTGTGGCAGTTCTTTGCTAAGACACCGGAGGAGCCGAATATGGGTATATGTAGAATCTGTGGGCAGAAAGTGAAGCGTGGCCAGGGAGCTAACGTTGGCACAACGGCCCTGCGTCAACACATGCAGCGTCACCATCCGGTGGCCTGGGAGAAACGTGGCTCAGATGTGGTGGTCCATCCTGCTGCTGCAGCAGCAGCAGCGGCCAGTGGCACGCATGCCATTTCAGCCAGTCAAGGCTCCACCACCTCTGCAGAAGGCAGCTGTTTCTCTTTGACATACTCTCCCGGTCCAGATGCTCCTGCTCCTCGCTACTCATGGCGCCAGCAGTCGTTCAGAGAGGCGATTGTAAAGAGACAACAGTATGCGTCCAACCATCCTAAGGTGCAGCAGCTGACCGTGCTCCTGTCCAAGTTGTTGGTACTGCAGTCCCTCCCTTTCCAAATGGTGGACTCTGCACCATTCAGAGAACTAATGGCTTGTGCCGAGCCGAGATGGAGAGTTCCAAGCCGTAATTTCTTTTCCAAAAAGGCAGTACCAGCACTTCATAAATATGTAGAACAGAAAGTGGGTCAGTCCTTGAGCTTATCGGTTTGTTCCAAGGTACACGGCAGCGCGGACGTCTGGAGCTGTAACTACGGTCAGGGCCAGTACATGTCCTTTACGGCCCACTGGGTGAATGTGCTCCTGCCCAGGCACACCAACAACTTGGACAGGAGACGCCGCTTTCTCCTCCACGTTGTCAAACTGCTGCTCCTGCGCCAATGTCCGCCTCCTCCTCCTCCACCACCATCTCAGCCTCCACAAGTACTGCTCCATCATACCACATGTGTAGGGCACAGCGGTGTCACGCAGTTCTACACCTAGCTTGCCTCGGCGAACGAAGTCACACAGGGGAGGAACTGCTCCGCGTCATGCAGCAAGAAATCGATGTGTGGCTTTCTCCGCGCCAACTGCAAATCGGAACCATGGTGACGGACAATGGGAGGAACATGGTGTCCGCGCTGCACCGAGGAGGGATGGTCCATGCGCCCTGCATGGCGCACGTGTTCAATCTGGTTGTAAAAAGGTTCCTGAAGTCTTCCACCGATCTTCAGAACATTCTGAAAATGGCCAGGAAACTGTGCATGCACTTTATCCATTCGTACAAAGCCAGGAACACCCTCCTCGAGTTGCAGCGGCAGAACGGCCTCCCCCCAACACGCTCTGATATGCGATGTTTCCACCCGCTGGATTCCAGCCTGCACATGTTGGACCGACTGTATGAACAGAGAAAGGCCATTAACGATTTTTTGATGATCCAGGCAGACAGAAGTACTCCCCTGTGTAACTTTGATGTCAGCCAGTGGCAGCTCATGCGTGACACCTGCCGTTTGTTGAGGCCATTCGAGGAGGCCACTGTTTTTGTCAGTCGCCAGGACTACGGGATGAATAACGTCATTCCACTGCTTCATGTCCTGGAACAGATGCTGAAAAATCTGTCTGGGCAGGGGACTGGAGATGTGGCGACTACATCTCGTGGCCACATGAGTCCGGTGGGGACTGAAATGGAGGAGGAGGAGGAGGAGGACATTGGAGCAGAAGCATTGTCTGGTGAAATGAGGGTTTTTTCTACCCTGGTGACAAGAGAGGAGGAGCAGGAGCAGCTGGAGGAGGTGGATGGAGATGAGGAAGACGAGGCAGATGACTCCCAAGCACCGTGGCAGTATACAGTGGAAATGGAGGCAGGGAGCCCCTCGGGTCACTTGTGCAGATGTCCCGCAGCATGCTTATTTGCCTGGCTAGTGACAGCCGCATAGTCAGCGTCCGGCCGTGGGGTGGGTTCTGGCTCTCCACCCTCTTGGACCCTCGCTCCCGGTCCAAAAGGGAGCCTTTTCCCAGCTATTGAGAGGGAAGACAAACTCAAATACTATAGGGAAATCCTCCGTAATCAGTTGGCCGCTGCCTATGTGCGGCATCGTCCCTCCTCTGACAGGTCTGACCGGGGGGGTTCCTCAGCGCTCACGTACTACTGCCGCGGCTGCTGGGGGAAGGTGGGGGGGTAGGAGCAGTACCAGCTCCATCAGCAGTAACCAAGTCTGGAGTCACTAATGAGCAGCTTCCTTCACCCGCCTAGTGAGGAGGGCAGTCACCAGCAGCAGCAGCAGCAGGACATGGAGCATTCCCTGAACCAACAGGTTGTGGCCTACTTGGACAGCACTCTGCCACCCCAGTTAGAAGATCCGCTGGACTACTGGGCAGCCAAACTGGATGTGTGGCCGCAACTTGCCGAGTTTGCAGTGGAGAAGCTGTCCTGCCCGGCCAGTAGTGTGGCATCAGAGCGGGTGTTCAGTGCGGCGGGGGCCATCGTTACCCCAAGGAAACCCGCTTGTCCACGGAAATGTTGAACGACTGACCTTTGTCAAGATGAATCAGGCGTGGATCGGCCAGGATTTCCACACACCAATGCCTTAGGCGTCAGTCTGGGTTCAAACTACCTGCCTCAGCCACTATTCTGATGCCGCCACCCGCCTGATGCCACACATCTGCTGATAGTTTCTCCATCTGCCTACCACCGTCTTTACCAGGGACTGGTATTGCCACCCACCTCAACACTCTGTCATTGTGCCACTCTATGTGCTCATGCTGCTGCTGCTGTTGCTGTTGCCGTGACATCCACACTGTGTCATTGTGCCACTCTGCGGCCTGGTACTGTTTTGCCACCTCCAGAATGTCATTGTGCCACTCTCTGACCTCATGCTGTTGCTCCTGTCATCACCTCCACTCTCTGTCATTGTGCCACTGCCTGACCTCATGCTGCTGCCGCCGTGACCTCCGCTCTCAGTCATTGTGCCGCTCTGTGGCCTAATACTATTTTGCCACCTGCAGAATGTCATTGTGCCACTCTCTGACCTCATGCTGCTGCTGTGACTCCTGTCGTGCCCTCCACACTGTGTCATTGTGCCACTGTCTGACCTCATGCTGCTGCCGTGGCTGCTGCCGTGCCCTCCACACTGTGTCATTGTGCCACTGTCTGACCTTATGCTGCTGCTGTTGCTCCTGCCGTGCCCTCCACACTGTGTCATTGTACCACTCTTTGGCCTACTCCTTTTTTGCCAGCTCCAGAATTTGTCATTGTGCCACTGCCTGACCTCATGCTGCTGCCACCGTGACCTCCACACTGTGTCATTGTGCCACTCTGCGGCCTGGTACTGTTTTGCCACTTCCAGAATGTCATTGTGCCACTGTCTGACCTCATGCTGCTGTGGCTGCCGCCGTCACCTCCACACTCTGTCACTAATGTTGCCACCTGAGCTCTCAGTTTGTTTTTTTCCAGCTTTTGCTGCCATGACTTTATCAGGCTACGTTCCTGCTTCAGTTTTTTTGGTCAGTTTTGCCCCCATAAGTGCCCAGGGAATTTTATAGTGAAGCGATTCTAAGAGCGGCGGCAGTCATCTGCGTGTCATACTAAAACACAACATTGTATGAAGACCAAACCAAGATCCCTCTGCATATTTAAGCATGGCACAACGTTCTACAGCACCCTGCAGGCTCTGTGCAGCCTGGAAATAGCTGCTTTTTAACGCGATTCGTGCCGAAGTAATTCGGAACTAAACGAATTTTGTCGGAAAATTCGGCGAAGTGACCGAATCGAATTTTTGAGAAATTCGCCCATCTCTACCTACATGTTTAGTATTTCCGGATTCATATTAACCTGTACAATACAGATAACACATCATGTTTACCAAAGATTGAATGCCATAAAAGCAAAACACCCGCAAACATGGCACAAGTACATTTTTGTTAATATTTTGCCCCACTTGGAATTTTTTTGCAATTTCCAAGTATATTGTATGGTACGATGAATGACACCATTAGAAAGTACATCTTGTCCCACAAAATAAAAGCTCTCATATGTTTATGTAGATGAAAAAATAAAAATGTTATGGCTCTGGGAAGGCGGAGAGGGAAATACAAATGTGAAAAAAACAAAATAGGCCTGGGCGTTAAGGGGTTAAAAAGAAGTGGCTTTTTCCTGACAATCTTTCTAAACAATCCAAACTTGTTCAATCTTTTTCTAATTCTAGTACCATGAACTTGAACATTTAACATGCTAACTGAGGCATGCAGAATCTAAGATGTAACTCTTTTTTCTGCAATTCCTCTGTTCAATTCCTCTTGATTGACATATGTCTTTTTTCGACCGTACTAACTATGTAAAACTATTGCACAGTCTGATCCTGGGGTGAATTTCTTGGGACATCCACTCCTGTTAAGATTGTCACCTGCCTTGAATGTCTTCTACCTGTGAGTGATTTTTCTCACTGCAGAATAAATGATTTCAAATTGTTTGGAAATGATCTTATAACCTTTCAATGAATGATGGGCAGTAACAATTGCTTCTAGAAGTTCATTGCATATGTACTTTCTCTTAGGCATGGTGTTTGCACAATGTTCCAGGTCAGCAAATTGCCAAAATCTCTACTTTTATAAAAGTGGTAACATTTGCTGATGATCTTTTAATAAAGGGCATTTGATTAGCAGCACCTGGCTGTTACTAAACATCTTAATTTCAATGGGAACAGTAATAGTGTACTTAATTTTTCACACACTTCTTCTGTATTATGGCCTAGTTTTGGTTAATAAAAAACACAGTGGAATCTGTTGTGTGTTGCTGTTCATCTGACATTGTATTTATCTAATCTTAAGACTTTCTAATAATCAAATGTTTTTCTTGATATGTTAAACCATATGATTCATTGTTGGTGTATTTTTTCCCCTCATAACCTTATGCCCTGTGTGAACAATGATAAAAAAAATTACAATGTAACCAAAAGTGGATGTGAACATATACTGTATGAATGGATGACAGGCCCCTATTTACTCTGGGAGGTACAAAAAACTGCTAGTAGTAATCTATGTCATCTAAACTAGCAGATGTCTAGTTTGCTTACAGAAGAAGAAAGGCTTCTCCAGAATTAGGAAGGCAGTTAAACTTTTTATGAACTCTTAGCCAGTGAAAATAGCAAGAGAGTTGATTGAAGTAATCCTGCCATCAGGGCAGTTTCAACTGCAGAGGCTACCTATGGGGTGGGGTAAGTAAACCACAAACACTAATAATTCAATCTAATAGCTCTTCATCTCTCACCAAAACCACTCTACTAAGATGACTTATGCAAATGAGGATCAAGATTGGTAGAGTCCCATCAGCAAAAAAAATAATAAAAATTGTGGAGCACCATTGTAGTCAGAAATATTAGCTTTATAGAAAACTCTGAACTTTTAAAATGTATAATTAGCATAATATAGTATGTTAATTTATTTACATATAATAATAATAATAATAATAATAATAATAATAATAATAATAATAACAACATATTAACATAATGTAGTAATATATACTTTACTACATTTGATATATACAGTACCTCACAAAAGTGAGTACAGCCCTCACATTTTTGTAAATAATGTTTCAAATCTTTTCATGGGAAAACACCAAAGAAATGACTCTGATACAATTTAAAGTAGTCAGTGTACATCTTATATAACAGTCTAAATTTGGTGTGCCCTTAAAATAACTCAACACACAGCCATCAATATTTAAAATGCTAGCAACAAACGTGAGTACACCCCTAAGTAAAAATGGGCAAATTGTGCGCCAAATGTCAATATTTTAAATGGCCACCATTATTTTCCAGCACAGCCTTAACTCTCTTGGGCATGCAGTTCACTAAAGCTTAACAGGTTGCCACCAGAATCCTCTTCCATGATGAAATTACATAGTTGATGTATGTTAGAAACCTTGAGCTCCTCCACCTTCTGTTTCAAGATTCCTCGTAGATGCTCAATAGGGTTTATGTCATGCAGACATGCTTGGCCAATCCAGCACCTTTACCCTTTATATTCTTTAGCAAGGCAGTGGTCGTCTTGTAGATGTGTTTGGGGTCATTATCATGTTGGAATACTGCCCTGCGACACAGTTTTCGAAGGGAGGGGATTATGCTCTGCTTCAGAATGTCACAGTATATGTTGGCATCCAAGATTCCCTCAATATACTGTAGCTTCCCACAGCTGGCAGCACTCATGCAGCCCCAAACCATGAAACTCCCACCACCATGCTTGACTGTAAGCAAAACACACTCCTCGCCTAGTTACCACCACACCCTTGACACCATCTGAACCAAATAAGTTTATCTTGGTCTTATCAGTCCACCAGACATGGTTACAGTAATCCATATCCTCAGTCTGCATGTGGGCTTTTTTGTGCATCATCTTTAGAAGTGGCTTTCTTCTGGGATGACAGCTAGGCAGACCAATCAGATACAGTGTGCGGCATATGGTCTGTGCACCCACAGGCTGACCCTCCACCCCTTTAACCTATGCAGCAATATTGGCGGCACTTACATGTCTATTTTGAAAAGACAAGGCCCCCGGTAAGATGTGACATGT
>JAODAL010012085.1:0-96931 GCA_025379985.1 Phyllomedusa bahiana | reverse complement strand
TCCTCAGGGGGTGTGGAACGGATGCAAAGAAAAGTTGAATAAGAACAACTCAAGGAAGAGAACATGAAGACGTACCTTGATCCCTGGTGTCAGGGTTTTTTTTTATTCTAACGGGAATCAGTGCTGTATTCACGAATTTTGATGTACCCGAGTGGGCCCTGCCCACTATGTGGTTCTATATGGGGGGGGGGGGTTATAGGTTATATCTGACTAGTTCTTCCCAAATATGGGTCTCATATAGGGGTGTTGTAGGTTATACCTGAGCTGTGTCGACCTCTGCTCCCCCCATCGCTCCGGACCCCAAACCCTTTTCAGTCTCCTTCAAAAGCCTCGGGTTTAAAAACCGTTTCCTCAGGGGGATGCTTCCCCTTTCCCCTGGGTAGGAGATTCTTCCACTTTGAAGTAAAACATCCTGGCCATGAAGTCTGGGGTAAACATTTTCCTGGTGATTGGAAAGGGCTTGGGGCCCCGAAGAGAGATCCTGGAAACCAAATCGAATATTTAACCATGACCTCGTCCCCCGGGTTTTTCTTAGGCTAAAAAGAAGGGGGGCCCGGGGGGGGGGGTAATGCAAAGGCCCACGGTCCGACCCGGGCCGGGGCGAACCCTGTTCCCCCCCCGGGTCACTGGGGGGTGGGAAGAGCGGCCCGGGGGCGCACTAGCCTCTCTAACTTACCTCCCGCGCTCCTGTCCATGTGCCCCCTCTGCCATGCTGCGCGCGTGCGGCCCCCCTAGGGGCGCGCCCTTTCATGAAAAATTTAAAAGGGGCCAGGGGCCCCGGTGTTTGGGAAATCCCGAGCCGACCAAATTTTTTTTGTCCTTCACCTCTGCGGTCTTTGTTGCCTCTCCCCCCTTAGAAAAAGAATTCTTTTGTACTCTTTTTTTGCCGTTTTTTTCCGACCTCCGCCTACTTTTTCTTGACCCCAAACCTTCGCTGCCCCCCAGACCTCCTGCTGGGGGGACTAGGGTTTTTCTCGTCTTACATTGGTCCCTCGTCCCCTCGGCCCCAGCCCCTGTCCCGCCGGGGGTAGCGCCCTGGTGGGAAACTCCTGCCGAAGCAAGTCCACCCGTTTTTGGACAGGTTTTCTGGTAAAACCCCCGGGACCTGCTTAGATTCCGCCCCCTGGCGTGGCGTTACCATGTTTGCGGGGCCCAGCGGATTCACCTCTCTGGCCGCTACACAACCCTTTTGTTTAATTGTAAAAATATTAAAATACATAAAATTTAAACAATACCAGAACAGAAGTCCCCCCCATTTTGAAATTCGACCCCCCCTCATGGATCCATCTAGGGTTGTATTGTGCATTTTGGGTGCAAAAGGTTTTTCCCATAGTTTTTTTTTAGCATTGGCCATAAAAAGGGGGGGCGGATTTTCCATTTTTTTTTTGGTTTCAGTTTTACACGTTTACCATGCAATGTAAATGACAGATTTCTCGTGGGTCGGTAAAATTAAGGATATACATTTTAATTTTGTTTTTTTTTGTTTTATTTTTTTATTACAAAAATTGTTTTTTTTTGTTGTACTTTTCTGACACCATAACTTTTTTATCTTTCTGTAAAAAAAGCGATTATGGGCTTGTTTATTGAATTGATTTGACATTTTTATTTAACATTAGGGTTTTCTATACGCTTTGATCATTTTTTTTTAAGGTTTTTGTGAGGTAGTGTAGGGGTCCGGGTCGATACGATTAAATATCCCGTCACGGTTTTGCATAGTGGACCCACGGACCACGCAAGCAATGGGTTAGCCCCCCGGGGCGAATCTAAGTAGGGGTTCCGGTTTTTCACTAGAGCCCCCGCAAAGCGGGATGGGCTTGCCCCCGGCGGGTCTACCCGGTCGCTACCCCTACATGACTTGCTTCGGTGGCAGCTGGGAAGCGTGGTACAGAATGTCAGGCAGGGTTGCAGTCGGGAAAGGCAAAAAAGGTCAGGACAGGCGGCAAGGGTTTTGGTCGAGGGACGGAGGCAAGACGGTACGTACACCCAATCAAAAAAGACTCAAGGAGGCGGGGAAGGCACTAAAATCCGGCAGGGGGAACCCGGAAAACAGGCTAAAAGGGCAGTCCCGGCAATAGCGAATTACCTGCTGGCCCTTTAAATTTTAAAAACACTGCCGGCGCACGCGCACCCTAAGGAGTGGGTAAAGTGTCAAGGGACAGGCAGGGGACGAGGCGCCCGCGACCGATAGGGGGTCGCGGTGCCGCTCGGCAGCGGAGCACGGATGCTCCCGCGACCCAGGATGAGGGTTACAGGGGCATCCGTGACAATACTCAATTTGTGTATTTATATTTTACTGCTTTTTCACTATAAAAACACTTTTTTTCAAAAAGGAAATAACACATTTTTGCATCGCCTTTAGTTTGAGAGCCATAACTTTTTATTTTATGTGTAAGGAGATTGTGTATGGGCCCTTTGTGCAGGATGAGTTGATGTTTTCATTGATATAATTTTTTGAGGACAAGGCTTTTTGAATCGCCTTCAAATTCCTTTTTTATGAAAGCCATAGTGTTTTTTATTTTTTTTTTTAAACAGTTCTCCCTGTGCAGTGAATGTGACATGTTAGTTTTACTCCCTGGGTTGAAACGATTAATTTATGTATTTTTTTTATGCTACAGCACTTTAACCCTTACCACCGCAGCCAGTTTTAGCCTTTCTGACAGAGCCCCATTTTTTTAAATCTGAAGTGTCACTTTATGTGGGAATAACTTTGACACTTTTATCTATGTGATTCAGAGCTTGTTTTTCTCGTGACACATTGTGCTTTAAGTTAGTAAGAAGTTTTGTTTCCCAAAAATCTTAGTTTATTTGTTTAAAAAATTCAAAGTATTTGTGAAAAATTAGAAAAATGTATCATTTTCAAACTCAAAAAAAATTTTTGTGTGCAAGACAGATAGTTATTCCAGTCAATAGCATCTACGATATGTCTATTGTAGGTTGGCATCATTTTAATTTTTATTTTTTTTTACAAGTTTAGGAGGTTTAGAAATTTATTAGTAATTTTTCACATTTTCAAGAAAATTTGCAGCATGTATTTTTTTAGGGACCAGCCCAGTTCTAATGTGGGTTTTTAGGACCCCGTATGTTAGATACCACCCAATAAATTACTCCATCTAAGAAAGTTTCACCCCATAAAAATATTTAAAACAGTGTTTAGGAAGTTTGTTAACCTATTATGTATTTCAATAGAAATTTCACAGAAATTAAAGCCAAAAGTGGAGGTGAAATTTTTAAAATTTTCCTTTTTTTTTTTTTTTCGTTTTTCAAATTTTTATCCATTATTTACTGGAACACAGTAACTGTGGGCCAGGTAAATTAAATCAAATCGATTAGTAAATGAAAGAAGTGTGAAACACAGCTCACCAGATACCTCGGGAAAACAGGGTATGTGTTCCTCCTGTTCATTGGCACGGTGGCAAATTTGGAAATCATCCGGCTGGGATGAAATGATGAATGCAAAAGTAAACCATGGCAGTCCAGCACTCGTACCACACAGGATGTCGTTGATATGAAGAAGGTTTACTCTTTATAAATCCCATTCCCCAGATTTTTTGCCGTTTTTTATAGATATCTTATACTTGGTCTGTGGGGTATTAGACTTAACCCCAAGCCACAGAGTAGGAGGGGACCTACCGGAGTTTGGGGTTGATTTTCATTACGATTTTCTTAAGAGCCATACCCGGTTTTGCGGACACCTTAAGGGTTCTAAACTTTAAAAAATACCCCCTAAAAGACCACTTTGTAAATACACCCTTAATGAAAAATATCCAGGGGGGGTATAAGCATATCGACCGCACGGTGTTTCACAAATTTTTTTAGTTTTAGGCTGTGAAAATAAAAAAAAAAATTTTTTTTTTTCCCAAAAATTTTGCAATTTTAGTGAAAAAAAGTTTAATTTTTAAAATAAAATTTCCCGGAAAAAAGAGTTCAAATTTTGTTTTGCAATTTTCTTCCAGGTTAGACAAAACCCATATTGGTTGTAAAAATGCATTTGGGGGCATGGCCCGGGGGTACTAGGAAGGGGGACGTTTTTTTGGTGTTTGGAACACAATTTTGGTGGTACCATGTACATTTCCAAAAACCCTTAAAGTACTAGAACAGGTGAACCTTTTGAATTCCCATTTTAGATTAAAAAACCCCTAAGGATCTCATCATGGGGGATTTTGCATTTTTTTTTTTGGGGACAAGGTTTCCCCTAGTTTTTTTTAGCATTGGGGGCCCTGAAAATTGGGAGGAAAAAAACCCCTTCCGCCATTTTTTTTATTGGTAGCAACAGGGGAAACGTAAAAAAAGATGGCACCCAGCTGGACCGATCCACCATCTTGACTGCGGGCAAATTAAGGGGCAAACACAGTAAACAAGTTCCAAGTCATAGCAGAAGATTTTCTGACATTACTTCCCCTCAAAAAGCACCTCTCTGGGTGTCTTGATGGAAATTTTCGATCAGTCAGGGGGGATTAATGTTTACTCACGGCCCCCAATTCTCTTCGACCCTAACCTTGCCATTTTATGATTACGGTTTTCCTTTTAAAAATTCCCTTAAAAAATTCTCGAGTCGGATTTGTTTTCCACTACAAAAAAAGTTTTGCCCCTCTATTTCCATGCTTTCGGAGGGGGGAAACACGTCCCGGGGAAAGGGGTTGGGACGGCGGCTTTTTTAGGACATATGAAAAACAGGGTGAAATCCTAAGATTTGGGGGGTTTTAGCAAAACAGTACGGGCTAATTTCTTAATATTTATAAGGGCCCCGACAAACTTTTTTCCAAATTTTGGTGAAGGAACCTTAAGCTTCAAATTTCTGGTGGAAAGCTACACTTTATCCCCCACTTTAAAAGTTAGTGCTGGCCTACGATGTTTATCTGCCATCTTCTTGTAATTTTCCTGAACCTTCTCAAGTGTCTCCTTCAGAAGTTCTAAATTTTGCTGTAGTGCAGAGATACTTTCAGGGAATTTCGGAAAATATTTGGATGATACCCCAAATTTGCAAAGAAAGGAGTCTGTTTGGTGGAGGCATTTTGGGAGTTATTGTGTGAAAACTCAGCCACAGGAAGCAGATCAACCCAATCATCCTGTAAGTGACAAATATAGCACCGAAGGTACTGTTCCAAGGTCTGATTTGTGCGTTCAGTCTGTCCATTAGATTGTGGGTGAAAGGCGGTTGATAGATTAATATCAATGTAAAGTGCTGAGCGAAAACTCTTCCAAAACTTTGATGTGAACTGCACCCTACGATCCGAAATAACTTAATCAGGAATTCCATGAAGACAAAACACATTCCGAACTATGAGGTCAGCAGTGTCCTTGGCAGAGGGTAGACTGGTACATGGAATGAAATGTGCCACCTTGGTGAGCCGGTCAACTACCACGAGAATTGTATTCTTCCTCTTAGAGGTAGGTAGATCTACGATAGTCCATGGAAATAGAACCCCAGGGGCGAGAGGGAACCGGCAAAGGTTGTAACAAACCTGTGGGTGAAGAACGTGGAGTCTTGCATCTAGCACAAATGTCACATGATGTCACATACTTCTTTACATCCTGTAGATAATTGGGTCACCAAAAGAATCGGGATAAAAATTCCTGCTTCTTCTGTACTCCTTTGTGACTAGCAATCTTCGAATCATGGGCTAGCCTCAGAATATTCAGTCTTACTGTTTCAGGTATATATAGCTGCTGCCCTTGGGTCCACATCTTGTTCTTAAGTGTTAACTGTACATCATCCGGTGGTCGGGACAGTAAAGGAGTCGGTGTCATAGGCCTCTCTTATCTCTTTGAGCAAGTCTTTATTATGGATTACTCCCACAACATTAGACTCAGGAATAATGGTCTTGGGTGGAATAGTAGGAGTGGAATCATTGGAAAATACTGGTTGAGGAAAATACTCCAACAAGCTTGGCGAGATAGACACTTGGCAGACCTAACGAATTCCAGATTATGGTGATCAGTTAGAACAATTATTTGTTGTGAGGTCCCCTGAAGATGATGTCTCCATTCCTTAAAGGCTGCAACGATAGCTAACAGTTCCTTATTGCCCACATCAGAATTCCTTTCAGCCGGTGATAAACGTAGGGAGAAAAAAGCACAAGGATATAATAAATTCTTGTCTCTTGTTCTCTGAGATAGAATAGCCCAACAGCACAGTCTGAAATATCTACTTCCACAATGAAGGCGAGTTCTGGGTCGGGATGAACTAATACAGGGGCTGTTGTGAACTTGGCCTTTAGGAGAGAGAAGAATTCTTGTGCTTGAGGAGACCAAACAAAAACATTTTTCTTCTTAGTCAACTGTGTGATAGGAGTAATTATTTACGAGAAATTCTTGATGAAGTGTCTATAGAAATTGGCAAAGCCTATGAAACGTAATTTTTCTGGGGGTAAGTCAGTTTATTATTGTTTTTGTAGACCATGAGGTGAAATTATATAACCTAGAAATTGGACCTCGGTCTGATGAAATTCACATTTTTCAATATTAATGTAAAGTTGGTTCTCTCTTAGCCGCTCCAGAACAACTTTCACATGTCTCTGGTGCTCTTCCATCGAGTTGGAGAAAATCAGGATATCGTCTAAATAGATGACTATGAACTGGTCCAGAAGATCTCTGAAGATGTCATTGACGAGATGTTAAAAGGTGTCAGGGGCAATACACAGGCCAAAAGGCATAACACAATATTCAAAATGTCCTTAATGTGACCTAAAAGCGGTTTTCCATTCAACCCCAGATCTTGTTTGTGGACCAAGTTATAGGGGGCCTCGTAGATCTAATTTGGAAAAAATCTTCGCATGTTGGCCTCTCTCCAATAGCTCAGGGATCAGTGGTAGAGGATAACGGTTCTTGATTGTAATTTTGTTAAGTTCTCTATAAACAAGGTCTCAACGAACCATCCTTCTTCTTAACAAAGACTATGGGAGCCCCCGCCAGTGAGGAAGATTGGCGGATGAACCCCTTAGCCAGGTTTTCTTCGATGTAATCTTTGAGGGCTTTCAATTCAGGACCGCCAAAGAGGATAAAATGTTTTCCAAAAAAAGGGTTAAAGGTGCACCTGGAAGCAATTCTATGGTGCAATCATTTGGGCCGGTGTGGGGGGAGCTTGTCTGCATTCTGTTTGCTGCAAATGTCCGCAAATTGCTTGTACTCAGAGGGTAGCTCTATTACTTTGTTGTCTTGAGCTGGATCTTCGGGACCTTGGTTGATATGGGCTGTTGAAAGATCCTCCTCCACTGGGGAGCTTATTTTCTTGTTTTCCCAGTTGATAACCGGGTTCTGTGCTTGCAACCAGGGAAGGCCTAGGATAACAGGAAAGTGTGGAGAAGAAATTAATAGAAAGGACAGGACTTCACGTTGATGGGAAGTCATAATGATTTCGAGCGGTTCCGTTTCTTGGTTCACATGCTCTGAGCTCAGTGGAGATCCATCTATGGTCTCCATTATCACGGGAGAGAGCTTTTCACGGAATTTAAACCCCATGCTTTCGAGCAAAGGACAGATCCATTAAATTGCCACTTGCCACCAAAGTCCACCATAGCTGAGGTGGATACCCACTGAGAGTTAGCCAGAAACTTAATGGGGAGGAAACAATGAGAGTCTTATTCTCTTTCTTGATATGAGGCGCCACTGATGAAATGGAATGGATAACTGCCTTCTCAGATAATTCTGTCTCTGAAGCAATTGATTCTTCACCTGAACAGTCAGGATCCATAATGGCTGCCACCAATCTCCGTGGACAGCTAGGGCAGTTGATAAGGACATGGTCAGACTTTTCACAATAAAAGCAAAGACCTTCCCAGAGCCGGTGCTCCCTTCTTTCGGCGCTCTCACGTTTTAATATGGAATCGACTTACATAGGCTCAATTCCTGAATCTCTGCGGATCTTCCCTTGGAGTTCCTTAGGAAAGCTGACAGGGACTGGCAGGGACTGCTTGGTATCAAAATTTAGAGTAGCCCAGTAGTAGTTGTTCAGACAGTCGGGTATCGATTCGGATGCAGTGGTTAATGAAGGCATCCAAACCTGAAGGGGCCTCTGCATGGGCAAGTTCATCTTTTAACACGCTGCATAGTCCTTTCCTAAAAAAAAAAGACAATTTTTTCTGCACCAGCTTCCCTGTTGACTTGGCTGGCTTTCTGGCAAGTAGGGGCTCCACTCCCATAGAGGTCCTCAAAGGTCACTTGGAATAGCTTGGCCACAGTGTATAAGTTGAGGAGTGTGACTGGATAGATAAGATTAATCAGTAATACTGGTACACGTCCAGAGGAGACAGTCACTAGACTCTGTGTGGCCTTCACCAACAGGCACACTTCCACCTCAATAGGTTCCAGGACAGCCTGGTAGTCTTCCCCTCCAATGCCGGATGCAACACCACAGGGTTATCTCCATACCGAGTTGCAGGATTATGGGCCAATTGTCCAGAATACAGTCCCAACGATCTCCTCAGAGGAGTTGGAAAACCTCTGTTGGGCGCTGAGGGTACTCTGAATCACCTTTTGGATGGGTTGTTATATCAATAGCAAGGGAGTCATGCAGTAACGGAAGAATTTTGCCTAAGCAGTTCCTCATAATGTTCACTCTCAAGATCACCTGTGGCTGATTAGGGTCTTCAGCATTGGTCACGATCACTCCCTTTCATGGTAATTGGAGATTTGCGATCTGGACCATGGGCTCCCAGTAGCCCAGCAGGACAATTTGGTGACTCGAGCTGCCGACCACAGATAAACAGGGCTCAGATGGTTGAAGCAAGTCAGCAACTTCCCAATGTTGCTTGTAGACACTTCGTAGAATGGTGGTCAATTGAGAGCCAGTGTCGATCTGAGCTTCCAGGGGCACCCAATTTAACCATACGGTTATTTGAGGTCATATTTGAGACATATCGGGGACCCCATAATGGCTCTCAAGATAGACCTGCAGAGCTTGATTCCGAGGGGTGGTTCTCGCTCTTGGGGCTCTGTAGTTTAATTAGAGACACGTATTCACTTGGTGTGCTAACCTGCAACAGACACGGCAAAATAGCATAGGTGGCTGACTTGCATGAGCTGATGTAGTCCTTCCCGCGGGACCATGGCATTAAGATAGCGGTTTAACAGGGGGGCTCTTGCAGGTGTCTCTGACAACTCAGCGGTAGACAGTCAGCTGGTCAAAGTCTTTAGCCACTTGATGAGAGTCTCCAGGCTCTTGGTCAATGTATCTACATGATCCTCCAGATGAGTGATGGCTTCTGTAGTGGTGCCCTGCACTGGACTACCGGGGAAGGACCTGTAGAAGAAGGCAGAGAGACAGGAGCAGTCATAGATGACACAACAAGGAGAGGGCAAGCCCCCAGCAAATGGCTACTTTCCAGCTCCCGAATAGTTGTCCTATGAAAGTCTTGAAAGGGCATATGGGGGTGCTGCTCTTCTAACATTCTCAGCTGACTCTTGATATGTTCTGAGTAAGCCAGTTCAATGAAATGTTCCTGGAGGGCATGATATACATTGCCCCTCTCTTTTAAGTCGACCTGGGTAACGGCCTTCATGGCCCTTTGCAAGGAATAGGTACAGGCATTCAATGACTCTCTGGGCGGAAACCGTCTCTCAAAGAATCGCAGTTCAGAGAGAAAAGGGTCTCAGTCTGCAACTTGTCGAACATGGCTTCTGCACTTTTCTTTTCAAAATAAGACTAGATCTTTATCTCCCGGAGGGCAGCTCTTTCAAACTGTCCCATTAGCATCTTGACTTGCTGCTCTTGAGACAAGGGGTACATCCAAAAGAGGGACAACATTTACTCCCTGAAACCAAGGTATGAAGTGCCCCCTTATAATGGGGTAACCATGGGGCCCCTAAGTAATATAGCATAGTTAAGTACATAGGGGCCCGAGGCAGACGCAGAGTGGCTAGAAAAAAGGTTCTCAGTGTCACTAGAGGATTCAGACATCTTGGGTATTTTCCTCATAAATAATTCTCTCAATTCACATGGAAATATTCAGCAGGATTATGAGGAGTCAAGAGCTTCTTACAATAGTGGAGGTATGGTGTACCTGATGAGAGCGGTTTTATGTATCTCCCAGGTAGCACGCTGGAAGTGTTTGAGTATATAATGGTAGTCTAATCTTCCTTCTCCTATTGGAGAAGGTGTCAGGGCCTCTGGTGTCTGTGATACTCCACACTGAACTGTTTAGTATTCTTATGGAGCTGTCAATGGTCATACAGGCTGGCAGCTTACCTCTTTCACAGCTGCACTGTTAGGGCTAAGCTGTGCTCGGCTGCAGTGGATCTACAGGCTGCAGCAGTGATGCACGATCCCCAAACTGATTACACATGCTTGTTGACAACTCTAGGTGTGTGACAGGGGCCCCCAGCCACTCCTGACAGGGGCGAGTGCCACCAGCAATGGGAGGACCCGTGAGGCCGCATCCAATCAGCTGCAGGGGGCGGGTGGTATCGGGAATCCTTTTTAAAACGCCCTGAAGGCTGAGTGCTGCGACCTCGTGATATTCCTGGGCTTCCTTGTGGCTGTTTCTTGTTCGTTTATTGTGTTTTGCTTCTGTGTACGACCTCGGCTTATTCTCCTGGACCCCGGCCTTTGTCTCCTGATTTTGTGCTTTGCTTCGTTTGGCTTTTGACATCGGCTTGTTTAGTTTATTCCTCTGGTTCTGATTTGTGGCTTTGGCAGTTCCATATTTGTTATTGAACCGGACTGTATGGACTATTCTTGCTTTCTGCGGCACCCGAGCACTTTAGCAGCGCAGGGACTGTCACCAGTTTGCCGTCTGCCGCCTAGGGCAGCACGTCAAGTAGGCATGGGACATTGGGTGGGTTCAGTTAGGGCTCACTGCACCTACCTTGGCGTGACAACTTTATCACCAGGACCGAAACGTTACTGCTCCTACCATCAATTGGACCTACCATTACAAGCTTCTGGTGGAAAGCAGACTGCAGGAGGGCTTACCCAGTCTAGTCCTAGGGATCTGGCGCTGAGGGTAGAACAACAGGAGGCTACCCCAAGTCAGAGTGTCCCTTGATCCTTCCCCCTCATGTGGAACCCCTATCCAGTTGCCTGACAGGTTCGCAGGTAACAGGAAGGCCTTTGTGGCCTTTAGAGAGGGATGTCGGCCTTATTTAGGCTCCGTCCCTACTTACCTCAGGGAAGGAGGAAAAAAGGGTGGAAATTGTCTATGTTCATTACTGTGAGTCTCCCAAGGAGTGGGCATTCTTCGTTACCGCATGACTCACACTGAACTGTCTTCTGTGGGACAGGTTCTTCGACGCTGTAGGGGTACTCTTAATGACCCATATAGGGAAGTGTAGCTGTAGGATCAGCTGACCACCTCCTAAGGCAGGGTGAGAAGACTGGGGAGAGTTTTGCTACGAATTTCGTCGTGGTGCGCATTCCGTTGGGTGGAACGACGCAGGTACTCAGTTGCCAGTTTTGTTTAGGGATTTAGGACTGAACTTGTGAAGGAATTTATTGGTTGGCTTACCCTACCCTGGTACTTTAGATGAGGCCATGGCACTGGCCAGTTCGTCTGGACAGAAGTTTTCTAGGGAGAGACGGCAGGAAAAGGTTCCCCCCTGGTGGTCCACACCTCATGGTCACCCCCTAAACGCGTTGTTTTCGACTTAAAACCAGAGGAGCCATGCAAGTAGGGCTTTTTCTGTCAATGCGGCTAGTGACGTAGCCCAGTAGGTACTCGTCGCATCAAGGGGGTTGTGCTTCTACGTGAGAAGATGGGACCACGATATTCGGGATGATCAAACGAACAGGACAAGGTCGGAAAAAACTCCAACGACTAGGTGGTCAGCAGGAGGATCACTTAGGACGACCGAGAATGTATTCCCTATTGTATCTATAACGTTGCTGGCTACCAGTTAAGTATTCCATACTTGTCGCTGTTGGTTCTGGGAGTGCGTTTGTGGATTCTGTATCATGCTTCTAATTTTGTTGATGCAGTCTTTCGTCAAACGTCTGGGCCTACCGTTGTAGACCGCTAATCTGGACTGTCGCTGGGGTTAGTGGGCTATTGACGGCACCCCACTAGCTCGGGGCCGCCCAAATTCCAATATTGTACCCTGAGCTGGAGATGTGTGGTCGGATCCATCCATATGAAAAGTGTATTCTATAGTCATGGAGGGGGCTGCCCGCTGATGTGGTTTTTTTGGGGCCTGCCCTGGCTTCAGAAAACATAACCCAGTGTTTGACTGGAATTAGGGAAATTAGGTGGGACACAACGGTGTGTTGACAGATGTCTCCTTACCATGCCTGGCCAATAATGATGTACAGGCGGCGCGCTATCTGGAAGCGGCTGTGCCAGCCTTGAGGCCTATGCGGCATCTTTGATGAAGTTTGCACAAGGCTAAGGTTCCCAGAACTCATCCTCACTGGTTGAACTATGCTCCTCACTGTACATGAACGTCACACATGTGGTGAAGGAGGTGGCTAACCCAGGGATTATCAGCTGAATTTACCCTCATCTCTCTGTATACATAACCGTGTCCGTCAGTGCACCTTCGTAAGAAGGTATACTTCAGCCTGTGTCTCCGCCCTCTGGGCCTCCTTCTCCAGTTTGCATAGAGGGGGAGGTTTTAGAAAATGAAGTCGCCCGTTGAGTTTAGATTCGATAAGGCCCAAAGGTCACACCGCAGTACCTGGTCCATTGGACAGGGGTATGATCCTGAGGAGAAGATCATGGGTTCCGGCGAAACCCTTCCCATGCTGATCGCCTGGTGAGGGAATTCCATGAGGTCCTCACCCAGACAAACCAGACCAGGGAAGGGTCCGGGTGGCCTCTCCAAAAAGGGGGGGTACTGGTCAGGACAAAGTCGTGCTCAGGATGCAGGGATCTAAGGCTTGCTGCAGCTGATGCACGATCCCAAAACTAGATACACATGCTGCTGAACAACTCTTGTGAGTGACAAGGGGCCCAGCAATCCTGGACAGGGGCGAGTTGCACCAGCCTATGGGAGACCCGAGAGGCCCGCTCCAATCAGATGCGAAGGGCGGGGCGGTATCGGAATCCATAATAAACTCCCTGAAGGCTGAGTGCTGCGCTGTGATAGTCATGGCCTTCTCATCGTGTTTCTTGTTCGGTTTATTGTGTTTTGCTTCTGTGTACCTGACCTCGGCTTGTTCTCCTGAACGGCTCTGTCTCTGATTTTGTGCTTTGCTTCCGTTGGGCTTTTGTCATCGGCTTGTTTACGTTTATTACTCTGGTTCTGATTGTGGCTTTGGCGATCCTATTTGTTATTGACCCACGGACTGCTCTGACTATTTTGCTTCTGACGCCCCACAGTACTTTAGCAGCGCAGGGACTGTGCCCAGTTGCCGTCTGCTGCCTAGGCAGCACGTCAAGTAGGCAGGGAACAGTGGGCTGGTTCCGGATAGGGCTCTCACTTCACCTCCTTGATTGTGACATACACTATAATAAAAAGGTTATGGCTCTCAGAATATGGTGCTATGGAAACCTTTTTTTTAAAACTTGCTTTATTGTGTAAAAGTCCTAAAACATAAAAAACTATATTGTACTGACCCACACCATAAAGTTATCATGTGATTTATAAAGCACGTAAACATTGAAAAAATGAAGCTCAAACAACAATAGCAGAGCTACTGTTTTTTTTTTAACCATTTTCACATCCTAATGCAAACAAAAAAGCCGTGAAACACCCGTGGACTCAAAAAGCACAATATACCCCTAGATAAATTCCCTAAAGAGTGATATTTCTAAAATGTCGACTCAAGGAAGGTTTCACTCTGCTAGTACTTAGGGGGCTTTGCAAATATGACATGGCATCCACCAACCATACCAGCACAATCTGCGCTCTAAAAGCCAAGTAACGCTGCTGCCCTTCTAAGCCCTGCCATGTTCCCAAACAGTAGTTTATATCCACAGATAGGTTTTTGCCATACAAAGACATTGCATTTTACTCTGATCAATAAATAATTTCAAAAATCAATATTGGTAACCCTCTTTTTTTTATAACCAACCATAGTAGAACCAGCAACCATAGGCTGATGGAAGCAAGTTGGGAAGGTTCATGGATACTGATCCTATCTCATCCAAAAATACCAGCTCATTCCATCAAATTAGAGGTCCACTTCAGACAGTAAGCTTCACAATAGCCCTTGTGCGTCTGGTACTGGAGTAACAGTGAGATGTGGTTAGTATCAGCTTTCAGGTGACAAAAAAAAACTGGCTGACACCAAGCCCCAGGACTAGTAATGGAGATACATTCATAGCATCCACAGCATCATTCTGTCACTAATGGGCATCCCTGCAACTGAATCCTTGGGTGCCAATGGTTGCTGTGGCAGCCAGAGGTTAAACAATGCATACAGGAGCCTATTAGAATGTAAGGCTGTCTGTCATAGGTACAGAATAATGCATAGCAATACATTAAAGTATTGATATGCATTACTAAAGTCTTGACCCTTACTGTGAAAAAAATGTTCAAACAAATTAAAATGTAAAAAAAAAACACAAAACAGCTTACCTAATAAAGAAGCCTACTTTATTTTATAAAATAAAAATATAGTTAAACATAATAGATATTGCTGCATTCGTAACACTTCAATCTATCAAATTATCATGTTATTTAATCCAAATGGTAAACACCATAAAAAATAAAAATCATGCCTGTGAGTAGTTGTGTTGGTCTGGACTGGGAGGCCCAGTGCACAGCTCTGCTTGAAGGGCCCATAATGGTGTTAAGATGGCGCTGCACATGGAACTCAAGTATTTAATACAACAGACATATAAGGAGATGTCCCAGGAAAAACAATATCCAGGTGGCTAAAATATCATGTACAATGTTAATAAGGAAAAAAAACACACACAATTAAATGAATTAGCTAAAGTGGTAAATTAGCAAAGTACAAACCACCCTCCCATCCCCTCCTCCTCCTCCTCCTCTTCTGCGCCCTTTAATCAATCCTGCACAAATGTTTTATTATAAATACTAAATAATGGTCTCAAGAAAAAAAAAGGTGCACCATATACTATGGATGGGTTAGAACAAGTCATTAAAGGAATGGGAGGCTCACCTAAAGAGTTGTAAATTAGGCACAACTATAAAATGTTTGTGTTGTCTCATCAATTATTATTATTATTATTATTATTTATTTTAGAGCGCCATTGATTCCAGGGCGCTGTACATTCAAGGAGAGTCACATACATAACAAATTATTGGAACAAATACAATGGTGACGAAACAATGGACTAGTAACTGATACGAGAGGAAAGAGGACCCTTGCTGGGGCAAGGATTACAATCTACAAGGAAGGAGGGGAGAGACAGAGGTTGATGGGGCGGCATCGTTTGTGGGCCGGTGTACTGGTGGTTGGGTTAGTGTTTGGTATAAGCTTATCTGAAGGAGATGGGTTTTCAGGTTGTGCATTTTGAAACTGGTGAAAGTTGGGGAGAGTCTGATTGTTTTCGGTTAAGGAGTTCCAGAGAATGGGTGAAGCCATGAGTTGAAGTTTGGAAACGGTTATGTGAGGAGCTGATGAAGAGGGCGAGCAGAGGGAGGGCAAGGTCTGTGGACCAGCGTAGATTGGCGTGAGGGAAGTATTCTGGGGTTAGAGCAGAGATGTATGGATGAGTGAGGTTATGGATAGCATTGTAGGTCGATGGTTAGTTAACTTGAAATTATAAACGCTGAGGCAAATGGGTAGCCAAGTGAAGGGATTGACAGAGGGGAATGAGGCAGAGGAAGTAGCGAAGGGAGAGAGGCAGATAAGACGGCTGCAGAGTTGAGGATGGTTGATAGGGTGAGCGAAGAGTGCTGGATGGTGAGACCACAGAGAAACGGTGTTACAGTAGTCAGACGAGAGATGGACAAGGGCATGGATAGCGTTTTTGTAGTGTCAAAGTTGAGGAATGGGCGGATGCGTGAAATATTTTTCTTGGGTGGAGGCGGCAGCAGAGGTGACGGCTGGGTAGATGTGTGGTTTGAAGGATAGAGAGGAGTCAGAGGTTATTCCCAAGCAGCGGAATGTGAAGATGGTGTGTGGGTGTAGCCATTAACAGTAATAGAGAGTTCAGGTGGAGGGTGGAGTGGGGACGGTGGAAAGATGATGAAATCAGTTTATCCACATTTAGTTTTAGGACACGGGAGGAGAAAAAGAAAGGAGGATATGACGATGACAGTCTGGGATCCGGAGAAGAAGTGAGTTATTGTCAGGGACCGGAGATATAAAAGCTGGGTGTCGTCCGCATATAGGTGGTATTGAAAGCACCATTTGAGGCTATGAGATGACCTGGCAAGGAGTGTAGATAGAGAAGTGTTGTGGGGCCTGGAGTGACCCTTGGGGGACACCAACAGAGAGGCTGGGTTTGTGAAGGAGGTGTGGTTCAGATAGTGAGAGACAATGAATGTCTGGTACAGAGAGGTATGAGGAGATCAAGGAGAAGGGCCAAGTCCGTAATGCTGAGGGAGAAGAGGATTTGTTGCTGGATGGATTGTGGTCGACAGTGTCAAGGCAGAGGTACAGGTCTAAAAGGAGAAGCCATAATATTGCATGAGGCTTTAGCAGTTTTCTAGGTCAATGGTGACCTTGGTTAGGGCAGTTTCAATGGACCGTGGTGGGGTGGAAGCCAGATTGAAGTGGGTCAAGAAGAGAGTTCGGGAGGAAAGGAGGGAGGACAGTGAAGATAGAATGCTGTTTCCAGGAGTTTGGGATGCAAAGGAAGCAGTGAGTGATGGTACGATAGTGAAAGTGAGGATGGGGTCGAGAGATGTTTTTCTTAAGGATGGGTGTGTTGAGTCGCATGTAGAGATGGCGAATTTGATTCATAAAGAAGGGGAACTCGTTTAGAATTTCAGGAAAACTTCGATTCTGAACGATTAGTCGAAGTTTGGAGGGTAATTTGGCCTGTGAAAGAAGCGTGTTTTTGATTGATAACTATGCTGCGAGCACATTGCGTTACGAGGGTGGCAAGAAGGTTGGCAGGAAGAAAGGCTGAAGCCTATGACATGTGCAGAGATGAAGCCAATAGAGACCGGCGGGATTTGTGACATCACCGCACTTTACAAGTGCCGAGGCGACATGCTCGATTCCTCTCACTCTTCTCACTGTGCTGTGTTGTAGGGAAGGTGCTGCCGCCGCTGCTGCTTTTGTTTAAGTGTTGAGCGATTATTATCGACAAGTTGAAATCGGCACAGTATTTAGTTGATCGGATTCTTTAGATTCACGCGATAATTTAGGTTAAAATCTGTGCATAATCTATCAATATCGCGCCATTTCAGTGCCTTCCTGTCATTTTGGCGGCCAGCAAAATCAGCTTTCAGAATTTGAGCTGCGGTGAGATGTGTGTTGCGTACGTCTATGACTGGGATGTGTATGGGTGCGATTGGCTGGAAAAAATCTCATGACCGTCGTTGTCACATATGATAAGCCCACCCTTCTCTGTTCATGATCTAGTGTGTGTCAGCGTCTCATAGCAGTAGACGTGCGCTCTGCCTATGTCCAAAACAGCTCAAGCAAACAGCTCAGCGAAATTATTTCTATTTTTTCACAGAGATGCTCTACTTTTAGCTGTGATCCTTAGACACTTAGTTACATCAGAGATTTGCAGATTATTAGGTAGTTAGGCCCAGAGAATTTTAAAGGAAGCATTACGCATGTAAAGTCACGGGGTGGGGGTGGTGGTGGGGGGCCTCGCGGGCGAACCACAGACAAGCTCTATAAAGGATCGGATATTGTACCGCCTAAAATCTTTGTTTAGGACATTGCATTGCCTTTTATTAGGATACAAAATCTTTTCTAGTAACTGCAGGTCTATATTTTTTTTGGGGGTTAGGTGCAAAACTCACTTTTATTATCAGTATACATTTCAGATAGGTGTTCTTTATCAATTTTGCAGTCCAGCTTTGTTGATATAGCCACCTTGGGAGTTAAATTTGAAAAACCAGCAAATTTTGTAGTCACACAGGTTGAGTAGGTGCCAAAAAATAGCTTTTATTATTCCGGTAACTATTTTGATACTTGTTTTTTTCACTTTGGGCACGGCCCAGCTTTGTTGATAGAGCACCTTGGCAATTAAATTTGAATCATGCCTAATAACTTTGTAGTCACACCAGGTGTACTGATAGGTGCCAAAAATCCTGTTATTTTAGTATACATTTCGAGACGGGTGTTTTTTTCACTTTTGGTCAGTCATGCTTATGTTGATAGAGCTACTTTGCAGGTAAAATTTGAACTACAGCAATTTTGTAGTTTCACCACAGGTGAATGTTAGGTGCCATAATATAATACATTTTATTTATCACCGTATACATTTCAGATCGTGTTTTTTTTCACCTTTCGCAGGGCAGCTTTGTTGATAGAGCCACCTTGGCAGTTAAATTTGAATTCCAGGCAACTTGGTAGTCACCAAAGGTGTACTCGGATGGGTGCCATAAAATACCTTTTATTATGTCTGTATACATTTCTGGGACAAGTGTTTTTTTCACTTTTGGTCTGTCAAGATCTGTTGATAGAGCTACTTTTGCAGTTAATTTGATTACAGCAAATTTTGTAGTCACCACAGGTGAATTGCTAGGTGCAAAAAATACCGTTTTATTAATCCGTATACATTTCAGAAGGTGGTTTTTCACTTTTGGTCAGTAAAGCTTTGTTGATTAGAGCTCTTTGCAGTTTAAATTTGAATACAGCCAATTTTGTAGTCACACAGGTGAATAGATAGGTGCCGAAAAATTACCTTTATTATCCGTTATACATTTAGATACTTGTGTTTTTTGTCACCTTGGCGCAGGCCAGCATTTGTTGATTAGAGCACCTTGCAGATAAATTGAATCCAAGCAACAACTATGTAGTCACCAAGGTGACTGATAGTGCCAAATACCTTTTATTATCCGATATACATTTCAGGAAAAAAACAGGTGTTTTTTTCACTTTTGGTCAGTCAAAGCTTTGTTGATAAGAGCTACTTTGCAGTTAAATTTGAATACAGCAATTTTGTAGTCAACACAGGTGAATTGATAGAGTGCAAAAAATACCTTTTATTAATCCCGTATAAATTTCAGATACGTTGTTTTTTTCTCCTCTTGTGGAGCAGGCCAGCTTTGTCTGATAGAGCCACCTTGCAGTTTAAATTTGAATCCACACTTTTGTAGTCACCACAGGTGATAGATAGGTGCCAAAAATACCGGTTATTTCCATATTTACATTTCAGACAGGTGTTTTTCACTTTGGTCAGTCAAGCTTTGTTGCTAGAGGGTACATAGCACTTAAATTTCAAATTACAGCAATTTTGGTTTTGATTTGAGGGATTTGAGAATAGCTGTGATTTGCGTCTTTTAATAAGAGGAACTTTCCAAAATACTCTTCCATACCTTCTCAAATTTTTATCTTTCTGATCATGGACGCGAATATTCAGGTGGTAAGCGAGCAAAGAGTGGGGTTAGGACATGGTAGGTAGGAGGTACGAGTAGAAGGTGCTCCATTCCTGTGCTGGCGAAACAAGCATGCCAGCGGTTGTCAGTTGCAGGAACCGTCAAGCCTGGTCATTCGCTGGGTTAGGGGCCCTGTGAATCTCAGACACAAAATAACGAACAGCGGTCGCCAATCTTGTTCTTTAGTGGTTAATGCAACCTGCATCCAGCAGTCTTTGCCTCATCGTCCTAACAGTCTACGGCCACAAATGTGTCATCAGAATCATCAGCATTCACTCCAACATGAGCGAAGCAGCCAAAGGGACAACTAGCACTCGTACCACCCACTGTGTAATCCATTTTCTGAGACCTCTTTGATGACTCAAAATGCGGTTGGGGTCAGAGGGCTGTTAAAAGATCCAAAAGGCCCAAAGATGATGATTTTCTCTGCATCTGAGCCAGTTACTGATCGCCATCGAGGAGGGAGAAGGAAGCGGGTACTTCGGGCAAAATTCCTGGGACGGTCGGCAATACGCCTTGCTGGGCACCTCTTGCTTGTAGCCCCGAGCTCCCGGAAGAAGAATGTCAGAAGACCAAGTCACCTGTGTTTGATGTGATGATGACGGACATTGCGGATCCATCATGGTCTTGTTCAACAGACATTTGCTTCGCGAGCGCTTCATCAATGGGACGAGGAGGAAGACGATGGGGTGTGTCAGTCAGCGGTCCGCCTCAAAAAAGGGGTGAGGGAGGGGCGCAGAACGTCTGCTGATATGGATTCACCCAGACACTGGGTCATGCGGAAACCCACTCCTCGCTTACGCCGATCAAAAGGATACTTAGGACCTCTCAAGCCTGGGCCTCTTAGAGCAAGCCTTGACTCACCCAACGATGTCATATGCCGCCTTGCCGTTTAACACCATTAGTAGAGGTAAGAATCTTTAGGTGTTTAAACCACCACCAACATGTCTTGTCCACATGACAGCGAATGCCATTTTGAGTTGAAATGGAGGCAAAACTTGGCCAAAAAAAGGCCAGAACGACGCCGGGCCTCCAACCACTGTCCACACCCTCTGTCTACGTCTCCTCCTCTCCGCACCACCAAGAGTTTCCTCAGTCTGTCCCATGTCTCTCAGAGTCATGATCAGGGATCAGCCTCCGCTTCGCCATTCCCACCGTCGCACGAGTACCATCAGAACCACCAGAGGGACCCATCCTCACCCCTTCTCCTTCTGACAGTTTGGCTACATGAATGCCGCTCAAGCGGCCAGTTCTAGCAGCCCAAGCCTTCTGTATTGCTAGGTTTGGGAGCAGAAGAAACACTTTAACCCGAAAACCATCCCCAACAAGCAAAAGATGAACTGTCGGACTTTTGCAGGCTTTTGGGCATTGGACTAAGTTGCCTTTCCGTCTAGTGGACACTGATGGGTTCCGCCACGTCATGCCCTTGCCTGTCCCCAATACAGACTGCCGAGCAGGACATTTCTTTGCCCAGAAAAGCCGTCCCTGCCCTGGCCAGCCACGTGTCATCTAAAATTTCAAGCGCGTTGTCTGCATCTGTGTTCCGGAAAATAGTCCATCTGAACCACCGACACACTGGACTAGTAAGCTGGCACAAGGCCGCTATATCTCTGTGACAGTTCACTAGGTGAGCTGGAGTGGATGACTCTGGGGTGGTGACGGGTTGGCTCTCAGCTCAGCGCATGCTCTTCACAAAAACCGCAGGGATGGTGCAGGGCTCTTCTCACTCAAGGTCCCTCTGGTGGAATCACCCCGTGCCTCACAGAGAAACCAGGCCGTGTTGAAATTATATCTGTCTTGGTGGACGTCCCCAGCAGGTAGGTCTGGAGCTGAGGACGGATATCCGCAACGAGACCGAGCGTGGCTGAGGTGACAAGAGCCTTGTGCAGGAGGTGGTGTGCAGATAACGGGCGAAATCTGCTGGCCGCCACTTAAGATTCAGGTAGCTGGAGCACAATTCACTTGCCTGGCACATGTCATGAACTTGTCTTCAGAAATTTCTAAAGAGTAAGGGTCTGGATGCCTGCTGAGGAAGGTCGAGTCTAAGGTTCGCACTTTCCCAGTTCGCACCCTGCTTTCGTCCCGCCTGGCTTGTGTCCGTTGCAGCGTCAGCTCGGCCTCCCTTCACCGTCTCATTGTTGACGTTGGCATACATGCTGATTCCACACCTCCACATTGCTCAGCGATTGTGGCCGCAGCACATTGCCATTACGCTTGTACGAATGACCACATGGCCTGACAGCAGCGGGTTGCGGGACTTCGGGGTGTTGAGCCACCGAGATTGAGGCAGGCTGAAAGAGCTCTGCACCATCCTTGCCAGTTTTGAAGAAGGCCACCAAAAATGGTCAGTGCAGGGCCGATGCCTTGTCAGCATGAGCATTTGCGTGTCTTAGTTCTGATGAAACGGACTCGTTGGGACCACTTCTGAAACAACAGGTCCCCACCAGCGACTCGGAGGATGGAGGACGGGAACAGATGCGGACACAGGCGTTCTCTCCGTGAATCTACAGGCCCCGACAGTTTCTCAATTTTATCGGTCTTCATTAGGCAGTGGTTCGGGGTCCAGGGCTAGTGCAAGGCAGCGATCAGCTCTCAGGGTGCATCATCTCAGGCAAGTCAGGGCTGTGTTTAGCTTGTGCCGGAGGAAGCAGAGGAGGAGGAGGTATCCTAGACACCGAGTTACCGAGTTTACTGCCTTGGAAAGAATTTGGCCGGCGAATTAATTTGAGGCGGAGGAGGAAGATGAGGAAGATTGTTTTTTTTTTCTTCCCCAGGGTTTTTTTTTTTTGGCTAGCTGCCCTCGACACCAGAAGAGGTTGGAAAATCAAGCTCCATCTCTCACTATGAAGTGCTTCGGATTGCTCCATTTCTCCAAAAAACATTGATCTCGCATTAAGGCCTCAAAATGAACAATGTTACTGGGTGGTCACCCTCCTGGCTCCCGGTACAAAACAAAACCTCAGCACTTCCTTCCACCCAATCAAATAGAGAGTATAAAATGCAGGAAATGGAGACCTTGCTGATTGATCAACTGGAGACATTGTTGCATCTGCTTCCACGTTCTTAAATGTAACTGGTGGGATCAACATCAGGACATGACAGCAGTGGAGTGCAAGTAGCCGTCAGTAGCAGCCAAGCAGCCAGCGGAAAGGTGGCCAGAAGCCTAATGGGTGACCTCTGGCAATTCTTTATTCACCACCTCACACAACGCATGCAATGCAGGGCACACATCCAACACACCAAGTGACAGCTTTAAGATCATGGTGCACGACATTTCTGCGTCTCAACACCCCCGATGTTTTTGCATGTGTTCCGGACCCAATAGACGTCTGGCTATTCAAAAAATGGTCGAATGGCCCGAGCTCGCTCGCCACACCATAGAGTGATTGTCTGCAGCAGCCAGGTATATCTGAGCGGACCTTACAGCACAGCTGGCAGGAGTACATTACAGACCAATAGGCATCGGCTTTCCACAGATAATGTGGATCATCTTGACTTTCATGAAGATGAATCAGGGCATGGATTCTGATGAGGTTAGTGGCCCCAATTGGACTGAGGTCACCGATTAGTTGCCCGGTCTATTTCACATACTCTTCAAATAGAAATGGTCCTCTTGAAAACTTTTTTTTTGTTATTATCATGTCTTACTGCAATTTTTATTCTCTTTTACTCCAAACACGTTCATTTTGCTGTTTTGCTGTGAGGAGAATGTAAAACAAGCAGAGGTTTTCATGACCAACTCCGTATTCCATTTACTCAACTTATCCTTTAGAGTTTCGCATTGTCAAATGGTTTTGAGGTCATGTTAACTGTGAGATACAGCTAATAATTACGGTCCTTTGGAACAGAAATGTGGTTTATGTGGCATTCATTTCTCCATCACAATTTTTAATAGTGGCTGAGAAGTCATATTCTATATTTTTGGGGGTCATGTTGCCGTGAGGAGATACAGCCTTAATTATGTCCTTTGGAAACTGAATATGGGCCTTCTAAGTGGCATTTCTCCATCACAATTTTTAAAAGTGGCTGAGAAGTCATATTTAGTTCATTTTTTGGGGTCATGTTGCATGTGAGATACAGCTATAATAAGGTCCTTTGGAACAGAAATGTGGTTCTAAGTAGGCATTTTCCCCTCACAATTTTTAACAGTGGGCTGAGAAGTCATTTTTAGTATTTATTGGGTCATTACATGCTTTGAAAATGCGTAATCTACTATAGGTCTATTCTAAAAAAATTGTTTCTAACAGAACATTGTTCTTCACCATTGTCAAAAGAGGCTCATGGTTCATGTTTGAATTTTTGGGGACATTTTGCTGTGACTGCAGCTATACTACAGGTCCTATTATAAAAAAATAGTTTGTTTCTAACAAGACACTTTGTACTTGCACAATTGTCAAAGTGGCTCAAGGGTCACGCTTTGAAATTTTAGGAGCATTTTGGGTGTGACATTGCAGCTATACTACAGGTCCTATTATAAAAAAGATGTTGTTTCTAAACAGACATTTGCATTCTTCACAATTGTCAAAGTGGCTCATGGGTCATGTTTGAATTTTTGGGGGCATTTTGTGGTGACATGCAGCTAGACTACAGGTCCTAATTGTTAAAATTGTCGTTTATTTACAGGACATTTGTTCTACTCAATTGTCGAAGAGTGGCGCAAGGGTGTGGTGCATGTCGATAAGGAATAGTAGGACACTGTTAAATGAACCACCATATTGCAAAATGACTTGTTTTTCGCAAGATCTTTAAAATATGGCTAGCTTAATACCTTGTATTGAGACACCATTTAAAACAATTAAACAAGAGAAACAAAGACATGGTGGATTCCATCCTATTTAAAAATGTCGTTTTTAGAATTTAACTACTAAAAACTTGAATGTACAAAATAGACTGGTAAAAAATTCCTTCTGAATTGTACAAGGGAGGTTACAGGAAGACATGTCCAGGATGTAGGATATCAGAGGGACATGGCGTATGGAGGCACGGACATGAGAACAAAAGTACAGCAGACAATTTCTCCGAGCACTCGTTGAATTAAAATGAGAAAAGAATGCCAAGAAAAAGGCACCTGGGTGGACAGAGGTTAACCACCAGTATTTCAAGTGAAGCTCAAGTTGGTCCGCACTCATTCGGGAGGGGCAAGCGTACCCAGGTTCTTGACTGTGTACTGAGGAAGTCTGGAGGTCTTACCTCAAAATTACCGCTTACGCACTCTGCTTCAGCACGACTCGTTTTCGTTTGCTGCGTCTTAAGGGCTATTTGTACCTGTTATACGATGACAGGACGCCAGCTGGCCTCTCACCGCACACCTGTAACTCGGCCCTGGTCACGCTGAACCTGCGTCGTTATAGATGACAGACGCTAGCTGGGCTCTCCCCCAATTCACTACCCCCTCCTCCCACCCCCCCCCCCCCCCCCCCCCGCCCCCTCTCTCACCCCCTCCTCCCCCCCCCCTCACCCACATCGCACCCACTGTAAGTCTGCCTGGCATGCTTGGTATCCTCCATGTTAACAGGATGGATGTCGGCAGCATGGCTCTCCCCAGTTAGGGCCACAATCCAGGGAGCTTCAAATTTCTCTAAAAAATCAGATTTTGAAAGGTGATTTCTGTAGGATTAAGTAGTAGTCAAAATGGGCCCAGGGCTGGACACAAATTGCACCAATTTGCAGACTTAAAAAATTTCTGGGGCTGACGTCACTATGGGGTTCGCTTCATCTTGATCATCCAGGGGAGTCTGTCCCTAATTCACTGGGATTTTAAAAAAAGGGGATTTGGAGGAAAAATGAAACATTGAATTGACTTGGCTGACTCACTCTCAAAAGCCAGGAGGGCAAATGTCTTCTCAATAAGAAGTGGTTTTGGGGATGATTAGGACATTTGTATTTCTTATGGGGTGTGCAAGGACGAATTTACACATCTAACACACAAGTTAAAAAATACCATTTAAAAACTGCAGGGTGGGTGTATGATTGTATTTTATCACACTTGAAAAAACAGCAAAATGATAATAATGTAAAACTATAAATATAAAGCTTCCCTACAATAAAATCTGTTAAACAAATGTCAGTTACACAAAAAACTATACTAAATGACAGTCACTGTACATAAAATAGACATAGTGTCACCTTTGTGATCTGTGGGTCTAAACAGGTTCAGGGGTATTCTGCGGTACAGGTCAGATATAGGTCTAATGTACAGTGATAAACACTAAAATGGTGGTTCATAGACTCATTTTCCCAGACTTTTTATCTGAGGGTCAGACAGCGGGTAATGGTCATTCTGCGGTACAGGACAGGTATGTTTATGTCCAGTGAAACTAAAATGTGGTGGTTGAAAGACTCCATTTTTCCGGCACTTATTTTAAATGGGTAGGGCTCATGCAGGTATGGGGTCTCATGCATGTGGCCTGGAATGGTATAGTCTTCTGTCCACAGTGAAACTCAATAATTGGTGGTTGAATGGACTCTATTTCGACACTTTTTAATCTGTGGGTCATAGACAGTTTATAATGGTCATTCTGCGTACGGAAGACTATAGTCAATGTCCAGTTTCAACTTAAATGGTGGTTGAATAGACTGCTGTTTTCCGGCACTTTTATAATCTGGGGTCATGCAGGTTTGGGGTTATGCTGATGACACAGGACAGGTATAGTCAATGTACAGTTCAAATAAAATGGGTGGTTACAAAGAATCCTTTTTATCGGCACTTTATAATCGGTGGGTCAGACAGGTTTAATGGTCATTCTGCGGTACAGGACATACATAGTTAATTCAACAGTTCACACTCAAAATGGTGGTTCAAAGAATCCTTTTCACCGGCATTTTTAATTTGGGGGGTCTGACAGGTTTACATGGTCTTACATGTGGTCCAGGATCAGGTATAGTCAATGTCAGTTCAACTAAAATGGTGGTAAAGACTCCTTTTCCCAGGACTTTTTAAATTCTTGTGGGTCAGACAGGTTAATGGTCATAATGTGGTTGTACTGAAAAGGTTTAGTCACAATGTCCAGTTCAACTAAAATGGTGGTATGAATAAAGACTCCTTTTTCCCAGCAATTTTTACTGTGGGTCAGACAGGTTTAATGGTCTACTGCAGTACAGAACAGATATAGTTAATGTCCAATTCAATAAAATGGTGGTTCAAAGGACTCCTTTTCCCGGAACTTTTTAAATTTGGGGGTCAGATAGGTTTATATGGTCTTACTGCGGTCCAGGACAGGTATAGTCAATGTCCATTCAACTTAAAATGGTGTTCAAAGATCCTTTTTCTTGCACTTTTTAATCTGAGGGTCAGACAGGTTTAATGGTCTACTGTGGTACAGAACAGGTTATAGTCAAATGTCCAGTTCAACTAAATGGTGGTTGAAAGACTTCTTTTCCCAGCACTTTTTAATCTGTGGGTCAGACAGGTTTAATGGTCATACTGCCGGTTACAGGACAGATATAGTTAATGTCCAGTTCAACTAAAATGGTGGTTGAAAGGACTCCTTTTTCGGACTCTTAATCTGGGGTCATGCAGGTTAGGGGGCTCATGCTGCCGTTCAGGACAGGGATATTCAATGTCCAGTTCAATTAAAATGATGGTTCAAATCCTACTGCCTTTGCACTTTTTTAAATTTGTGGGTCATGCAGGTTTAAGGTATGCCTGTGGTGGCCAGACAGGATAGTGAATGGTCTGTGATTTTTTTTTCTTGTGGCGCTTTTATAACCTAAGTGTGTTGCTAAGATGTAGCCGTATCCATTTGACTGTTTTGGGATGGTAGATATAATTCAGCTTTTCCATCCCTGTTTAGGTGTAGAATGAAGGGGTTGTTCTATCCATAGATTTAATGGTTATCGGCGATAATCTATTATCGACTATCTGGATTAACTTATTGAATTAAATTGCCGATATCGACTATCGTACCGATGTCGATAGCAAACGTACATCGCTCATCAATACATATGATATTTCATATCTCCTAAAGACTCACTTTTATACAGCTTTTTTGGGGGGTGTCACATTTTTCCCAGAGCTGCTTCTCTTATTTTCTAATTCTAAATTTTGGGGGGTTTTGGAACTGAAGTCCAGTGTGCGCCCAAGCAGCTCTATACATTTAAGCTTTTTGCCCCAGTTTTTTGAGCACATTGAATATCCAAGGGATACTAAGCCCGTTCCCCTTGTATTCATTAAAAAACCGTTTTTAAATCTAAATACCCCTTTTTTTTTGTTCTCATTTATTTTGCGCATTTAGATCCCAAAGGGTTTAATTAAGGTTTTTCTGCTGTTGTGGCACTAAAAAAAACTTTTTTTTTCACCGCCAAAGAAGAATTTTGCCCTTTCATAATTCATAACCGAAAATTAATTTCAAGTTTTTGTTGTTGTGTTTTGTAAAATAAACCCGTTTTAACACGCTACAAACTGGTAATTTTTTGGCAGCATATTTCTTTTGCACAATTTTTCATCCAAGGGTTAAATAAGTATTTTTTTTGCAGTTTGTACTTATAAAAAAACGTTTTTTTTTACCGCAAAAAAAGAATTTTGCCTGTAGCATAATTTATAACCGAAAGGTTTAAATTTTAATTTTTCTGTTGTTTCCGTAAAATACACGCCGTTTTAAACACCCAAAGCTGGAATTGTTGGCAACATTTCTTTTCGCAATTTTAAACCAAGGGTTAACTAAGTATTTTTCTGCATTGATTTATTAAAAAAAACGTTTTTTTTCACCGCCAAAGAAGAAATTTTTGCCTGACCCCAAAATTCTATCCGAAGGTTAAAAAAGTTTTCTGTGTTGTTTTCCCTAAAAACACCCTTTTTAAGCCCAATAGGGTATATGAGAATCGTGGGCAGAAAGTGAAGCGTGGGGCCCGGGAGCAATTTGGCACCACGGGGCCCGCGGGCAAACATGCAGCGTCACCATCCTGGCCTGGGGGGAAAAAGTGGTCGATTGGTGGTCCTTTCCCCCCCGCGCAACAGCAGGCCCAGTGGACGCATTTCAGCCCCAGTCAAGGCTCCACCCCTCTGCCGAAGGGGGTGTTCTTTTTGCCCTCATCTCCCGGGCCCGATGCAATCGCCACCCCAGTTAGAAAATTCGTTGGATTTTCTGAGCACTAAAAGGATGTGGCCGCAACTTTTTCGAGTTTGCAGTGAGAAGCTTCCTGCCGCCCCGTAGTGTGGCATCAGAGCGGGGGGAACCCGTTGTCCATGGGAAATTGGGTGACTGACCTTTTTCAAGATGAATCAGGCGTTCGGCAGGATTTTCCCCACACCAATGCCTTAGGGGTCAGATTTTATCACCCCGACACCTCACCCAAAATTTTAAAATGATCTGGGTTCAAACTACCTGCCTCAGCCCTTTCGAGCCGCCACCCCCCCTATGCCCCCTCTGCTGAAGTTTTTTCCACTCCCACCACCATCTTTACCAGGACTGGATTGCCCCCCACCCCCACACCTTTGGCACTCTATGACCCATGTAAGGATAGGGGGGTGGGCCCCAAAAGGGTGCAGCAGCTATCAGACCCACCCTAACACTTTTGGGGCAACTCTGTGATGACAGGGGCCCAGCCCCCCTGACGGGGGGGGAGTTGCAAAAACCCGCCAATGGGAGGACCCCGGAGGCCGCCCAATCAGGCAGGGCCGGGGAAGGAAACCCTTTTAAACCCATGAAGGCTGGGTGCGCGCCTGTTATTCCTGGGTACCTTGTTATTTTTTTTTGTGTTTGCTTATCCCTATACCTGACCCGGGCCCGTTCTCCGACCCCGTTGGTCTCCTGATTTGTACCTCGCTCCCGTTCGTGTTTGACCGGGTTGTTTACTTTATCCCTCTGGTCTGATTTGTGGCTTTGGGGTTCCTATTTATATGACCCCGGGTGTTGACAGTCTACTTCCTCACGTCCCCAGACTTTGCAGAGCAGGGACGTTCCCATTGCCGTCTGCCGCCTAGGCACACGTCAAGGGCAGGGACAGTGGGGTGGGTTCCAGTTAGGGCTCATGCACCTCCCTTGTGTACCTCATGCTGCTGCGCGTTCTGTGCCCTGACCTCCACACTTTGGCATTGTGCCACTCTTGACCCCATGCTGCTGCTTTTTGTTTTTTGCTGCTGCGGGCATCCACACCCCTTATTGTGCCACTCTCTGACATCATGCTGCTGCTGATGCTGCTGCCGTGACTTCCATACTTTGTCATTGTGTCACTCTCTGACCTCATGCTGTTGCTCCTGCCGTCACCTCCACTCTTTGTCATTGTGCCACTCTCTGGCCTACTCCTGTTTTTGCCACCTCCAGAATGTCATTGTGCCACTGTCTGACCTCATGCTGCTGCGGTTGCTGCTGCGGTGACCTCCACACTGTGTCATTGTGCCACTCTGTGGCCTACTCCTGTTCTTGCCACCTCCAGAATTTGTCATTGTGCCATTGTCTGACCTCAGTCTGCTGCTGTGGCTGCTGCCGTGACCTCCACAGTGTGTCCTTGTGCCGCTCTGTGGCCTACTCCTGTTCTTGCCACCTTCATAATTTGTCATTGTGCCACTGTCTGACCACATGCTGCAGCTGTGGCTGCTGCTGTGACCTACACACTGTGTCATTGTGCCACTCTGTGGCCTACTCCTGTTTTTGCCACCTCCAGAATGTCATTGTGCCACTGTCTGACCTCATGCTGCTGCTGTGGCTGCTGCCTTTGCCCTCCACACTCTGTCCTTGTGCCACTGTCTGACCTCATGCTGCTGCTGTGGCTGCTGCCGTGACCTACACCTTGTATCATTTTTGCCACTCTGTGCCCTCCCTTTCTTGCCACCTCCAGAATTTTCATTGTGCCACTCTCTGACCTCATGCTGCTGCTGCCGTACCTACACACTGTTCATTGTGCCCCCTTTGTGGCCAACACCTGTTTTTGCCACCTCCAGAATGTCATTGTGCCCACTCTCTGACCTCATGCTGCTGCTGGGGCTGCCGTGCCGTCACCTCCACACTCTTGTCACTGATGTTGCCCACCTGAGCCCTCAGCTTGTTTTTTTCCAGCTGTTGCTGCCATGCCCTTTATCAGGCTACTTTCCCGCTTCGTTTTTTGGTCAGTTTTGCCCTCTTAAGTGCCCAGGGAATTTTATAGTGAAGCGATTCTAAGGGGACGGCATTTCCACTGCGTTCATACTAAAAACACAACATTGTATGAAGACCAAACCAAGCTCCCTCTGCATATTTAAGCATGGCACAACGTTCTACAGCACCCTGCAGGCTCTGTGCTGCCTGGAAATAGCTGTTTTTTTAATGTGAGTCGTCTCGAAGCAATTCGGACCGAAACAAATTTTGACGGAAGATTCGGCGAAATCACTGAATCGAATTTTTGAGACATTCGCCCATCTCTAGTCGCATGTTTAAATGAGGAAGGGAAGATGCCAGAAGGTTCATAATAGATTGCAAAGGTGGATGAGGGCTGGGAAGATAATAGTGCTGAGGTCTGGGATGAGGTAGGAAGACAGTGGGTCAAGGTTACAGGTAGTGAGGTTGGATTTGGACACTGGAAAGGTTAATTGTAAACTAACGGTGGGAAAGCGGGTTTAGGGAAGTTTCACTGGGGACTGTGTCAGGGTAAGGGTGGTTGGTGGTGATGGTGGAGGTTAGAGGTGGGCAGGGGGGACTGGGGGGAGAAGCTTCTCTGATAGGTTGATCTTATTTTAAGAAATGAGTGGCAAAATCGTCCGCTGATAGGAGAGATGAGGGAGGAGCTGGTGGGGGACGAAAGAGAGAGTTGTAGGTGTTGAATAAATGTCTGGGGTTGTGAGACAGAGAGGATATGAGAGTGGTGAAGTAACCCTGTTTGGCGGTAGTGAGTGCAGACTTAAATATGTGAAAGCGATTGTTTGTATGAGGTGAAGTCGTCGGTGGAGCGGGTTTTTTTCCAGCGGCGTTCAGCAATTCTGGAAGCTCGCCTCTGCTGTTTGGTGGAGTCTGTGTGCCGGGGTTGCTGTTGATTTTGCGGTTTCTGTTGTGTGTAAAGAGGACAAAATGAGTCGAGTGTGTAGGAGATTGTTTGGTTGTAGAAAGCAGTGGCTGCATCTGGGTTGTCAAGCGAGGATATGGTAGAAAGAGGTGCAAGAGAGTCAGAGAATGTGCGAGGGTTAAGGTTTTGTAGGTTCCTGCAGGGGTGTACTAGATGTGAGACAGGGGGAAGCAGGTGGAATGAAGAGGGTGGAGAAGGTAAGCAGGTTGTGGTCAGATATAGGTGAGGGATTTTTGAGATGTCGAATAGGGGGCAGAGGTGGTGAAGAATGAGTGTCTCGGATGCCCCTGCGACCCTCGTCCGGGTGCAGGGCCGATCCTGCCCCTCACCCGAGCGGCGCCGCGTCCCGCATGTCGGGTGCAGGTCCCGTCACATTCCCCTGCCCCTTCGGGAGCATACTTACCCCACCGCGATCCTGCTGCAGGCTCTGTCCCTCGGCACGTGCGGTCCCGCCTCCTAGGGTGCGCGCGCGCCGGCAGTGTTACATTTAAAGGGCCAGTGCACCGGTGATTGGCTATTGCCGGTCACTGCCCCTATTTAAGCCTACCTCTTCCTGGCTACCCTGCTGGATCTTTAGTGCCATTTGCCTCAAGAGAAAGCGTTCCTAGTCTTTTCTGATTACCGTGTACCATACCGTTGCTTCCGTCCTCGACCACGATTTTTTGCCGCCTGCCCTGACCTTCTGCCTGTCCATGACCACGAACCATAGCCGCCTGTCCTGATCTTCTGCCTCTCCCCCACTACGAGCCTGCCTGACGAGTTTGTACCACGCTACACCTCGGCTGCCTCCGCAAGCACGTCACGTCAGGGGTAGCGACCTGGTAAAACTCCCCCCCCACAGCAAGTTCATCCAGTTTTGGTGGCGGCTCTGGTGAAAACCGGACCTACTTAGATTCTGCTCCCTGGCGTGGCTTACGCCAACGCTTGCGGTGGTCTAGAGGATCCACTATCTCCGACCGTGACAGTAAGATCCGGCCATGGATCCCGCTAAGGTGCCTCTGCCGCCCGACGCTGACCTCACCACCGTCGTGGCTCAGGTCCTGGAATGAGGCCACTCTATGTGCCACCTTTAAGAAGGGCCTCTCCGTAGGTAAGGAGCGTTGGCAGTAAGGAATGCCGTCTTCCCTTAACGAGTTAATCCGGCTGGCCACCGCATTGACATACCGCAAATATGAAGCAAGGGGACTTCAGCAGGAACGGACACAGCCCACCATGTCGGTTCCCCTCCTAGCCCCAGTGTTCCAGGCCAAGCTATCTTCCACCAACACCCAGCGAAGAGCCTATGCAGGTCGACCGGGTACAACTTTCTGAGCAAGAATTAGCCCAACGTCGATCCGGGAATCTGTGCCTCTACTGTGGCGGCTTAGGGCATTTCCGGAGGATTGTCCCCAGCATCCCAAGCGTCTGGGAAACTCCCGCACCTAGGCCCCGTGGGAGAGGCGGCCCTAGGTGCAAATTGCTCCTCTCCCCGTCTCACGATGCTGGTCCAAGTCATAACGGACTCCAGACTCTCATTCCAGGTTTCTGCCTTTCTGGATTCGGGTGTTGCAATACCACCTACCAGTGGTCCGTCTGGAAAAGCCACTGGTCATCTCTTCGGTCAGCAGAGAACTTTTAAGTGATACCGTACAGTATATCACCCGGCCGCTGACTCTCCGCGTCGGAGTTCTGCATAAGGAAAAGATTACTTTCTTCGTGTTCCGGGCTCTTCTTCTGCAGTTGTCCTGGGCCTTCCATGGCTGCGGCTCCCCTCTCCTACTCTGGATTGGATGTCTGGAGAAGTAACCCGCTGGGGGCCAAGCTGCTTGAGTCGTTGTTTGGTGGCACCTCGCCCGGTGCTTCTCGTTCTACGCCCCACGAGCCACTGCCTGGCCTTCCGGCTGAATATCAAGAATTCGCCGATGTCTTCTCGAAGAAGAAAGCAGAGAGCCTTCCCCCGCATCGGCCATACGACTGTCCCATTGACCTACTGCCGGGTACCAGTCCTCCCCGGGGCAGAGTCTATCGGCTCTCTGTTCCTGAGACTCAGGCCATGTCGGGGAAAATGTCAGTGAAAACCTCCAGAAGGGGTTTATTTCCCTAAATTTCCCCCTCTCCCCCGGGATTTTTCTTCGTAGAAAAGAAGGATGGCTCCTTACGGCCCTGCATTGACTACCGGGGTCTTAATAAAATCACGGTAAAGAATAGTTACCCTCTATCCCTGATCACGGAACTCTTCAATCGCCTGCAGGGGGTGAAGATCTTTTCCAAGCTGGATCTGAGGGGGGCCTACAATCTGGTCTGCATCCGAAAAGGAGACAAATGGAAAACGGCTTTTAACACAAGGGGTGGAAACTTTGAATACTTTGGTCATGCCCTTTGGGGTGTGCAATTTCCCCGGGCCCCTCTTCCAGGGCTTCATAAATGACATTTTCAGGGATCTCCTTTACACCTGTGTCGTGGTCTACTTGGACGACATCTGATATACTCGCCCAACCTGGAGACTCACCAACTTCAGTCCGCCAAGTGTTGAGACCCTACGAGCCAATCACCTGTACGCCAAGCTGGGGAAATGTCTCTTTTCACCAACGAGTCTACCACTTCTGGGCTACGTCAACTCTGACAAAGGGTTACGGATGGACCCAGCGAAACTATCTGCCGTTCTGCAATGGCCACGTCCAGTAGGCCTTTGGGCCATACAACGTTTCTTAGGCTTTTGTAACTACTATCAGCAGTTTATTCCGCACTTCTCCATGCTGGTGGCTCTCACTAAGAAGAACTCCAACCCTAGAATTTGGGCACCCAAAGCTGAGGGGGCATTCTCTAAGTTGAAAAACGCTTTTGCCTCTGCTTCTATCCTGGCGCGACCAGATCCTGATAAGCCTTTTTCGCTAGAGGTGGACGCCTCCTCTGTTGGGGCGACGGGCAAAACGGTCACTTGTGGGTTCCACTCCAAGACGTTCTCACCGGCGGAGAGGAACTATACCATTGGGGATCGGGAGCTATTGGCCATTAAGCTGGCGCTAGAAGAAGGCGGTATCTGCTGGAAGGGTGCCAGGCATCCCATCTGTATCAATTTAGACCCTAAAAACCTTCAATATCTCCAGTCTTCCCACGACTTAATCCACGCCAGGCCATGTGGTCTCTATTCTTTTCGAGATTTAATTTTCCCGATTCACTTCCGCCCTGCGGGAAAAAAAAATGTCAAGGCCGATGCCCTCTCACGTGCTGCTGATGTGTTCGGTGAAGAAGTGGCCCCAGAACACATTTTACCCCCTGAGCGCCTTATCTGCACAGCTCCTGTTGACCTCCGGAAAGTCCCGCCAGGGAAAACATATGTGGGTCCCATGCTCCGAAGAAAAGTCTTGAAGTGGGGACATTGTTCTTTGTTGGCCGGACATCCTGGTACCCGTAAGACTTGTCTTCTTTTCTCCCGGTTCTATTTTGGGGGCCGGACCTCGCCAGGACGTCAAGGAGTTTGTCGAGTCCTGCATCACCTGTGCCCGTAATCAGACACCTCGTCACAAACCGGTGGGATTTCTGCATCCCATGCCCATCCCCACCAGTCCCTGGTCACATGTGGCCATGGACTTCATAACCGACCTCCCTACCTCTTCTGGTAACACTGTCATCGGGGGTTGTGGACCCGCTTTTCAAAAATGGCGCATTTTGTCCCCTTGCCAGGCCTACCCCTGCCCCACGCCTGGCTAATCTGTTTTTTTCACCACATTTTTCGTCTGCACGGGTTACCCCTGCAAATTGGCTCGGTTCGTGGGGTCCAATTGTTTTCAGGTTCTGGCGGGCCCTTTGTTCCCAACTCCAGGGGAAGCTCGACTTCTCCTCGGGTTACCACCCCAAGAGGAATGGTCAGGGAAGAGGGGCAATCAGGTCCTGGGAAATTATTTTTCGCCACTTCCCTCTCGGGCCCGCCAGGATGACTGGTCCAGCTTGCTGTCATGGGCGGGGTTCTCGTACAACTCCTTAGGGTTCTGAGTCCACGGGTGCCTCTCCCTTCTACATTGTGTATGGGAGGCACCCCGCCCACCTCTCTCGTTAGCATCTCTGTCCCACAGCAGATACGTTGGTCCAGGGTTAAAGGTGTTTGAGCCCTGACTCGCCAGTCGCTGCTTCGAGCTTCTGCACACACTAAGACTCAGGCAGATAAGCGTAGGAGTTCTTCCCCAGTTTTTTCCCCGGTGGCCTATAAACTCAGGCTCCCACCTTCCATGCGCATTCTCAATTCTTTTCATGTTTCCCTTCTCAAACCTCTGGTTCTGAACCGTTTCTCTCGGAAGATAGTTCCTCCCTCATCTGTTTGGGCCCATGCCTCTAACGTCTTTGTGGTCAAAGAGATCTTGGGTATGAGGAGAACTAGAGGGAAATGGTATTTCCTCGTTGATTGGAAGGGGTTCGGGCCCGAGGAGAGGTCCTGGGAAACCTGAGGAGAACATTCTGGAACCATAACATCATCCAGAGGTTCCTCCAGTCCCAAAAGAGGGGGGGGCCAAAGGTGGGGGTCTGCACGGAGCCCCGGACCCTCACCGGTCGCACGCCCCTTTGCCCCCCACCTGAGCGGCGCCGTGCCCCCGCAGGGTGGGGGCTAGGCCTTTTTCACCTGCTCCTTTTTTTTTTCGGGACATACTTACCCCGCCGGATCCTGCGCAGGCTTGCCCCTAGCGCGCGGGGTCCCCCCCCCTCCAGGGCGCGTGCGCCCCCAGTGAAAAATTAAAAGGGGGCCAGTGCCCCGGTGATTGGTATTGCCAGTCATTTCCCCCTTTTTAAACCCTCCCTTTCCTGGCACCCTCCCGGGATCTTTGTGCATTTGCCTTAAGAAAAAGCTTCCTATCTTGTCGATTACCGTTTATTTTCCGTTGTTCCCGTTCCTCGCCCAAAAATTTCTTCCCCCCTCCCCCGACCTTTCGCCTGCCATGCCACAAACCCTAGCCCCCTGTCTGACCTTCTGCCTGCCCCCGACTACACCCGCCTGACGTTTTTGTCCCACCCTACAATTTCGGCTGCCTCCGCAAGCAAGTCACGTCGGGGGGACGCCCGGGTAGACTCCCCCACGCAAGTCCATCCGTTTGCGGCGAGCTCTGGTAAAACCCGGGGCCTACTTAATTCCGTCCCGGGGCGTGGCTTACCCCAAACCCATGCGGTGGTCCAGAGGATCCACTGTCTCCAACCGTGACAATGAGGTCGAGTGTGTGTCTGTCTGTGTGGGTGGCTCCAGAGGTCCACTGTGAGAGGCCAAAGGAAGAGCAATGTAGCAGTAGGATTGCTGCCAATGTCCAAATCACAACAGCAGTGCTGGGGGTGAGGGGTACATGCAGTGGATCAAACGGAAGAAAAACACCCTTCTTGCAGATTTCCCAGCATATGTTACATATAGGATATTGACATACGTTACATTAAGGATATTGACAATACCGATATGAACCTTTACCAGGAATCCACAAAAAGGTCTACACGAAGCAAAATGCCGTTCAGCACTTATAGATATTTACTTCTGGCCTAAGCATTTTATAGCATTGAATACAGAATACAATACAACTGTACACGGTACATAAAGTACTGAAGTGCAGCTATTAAGCTCCAGGTAACAGGGTTTATCTATGAACTCATTACTTGGAAAGCTTTCAAGATTCCACTTATGTAATTTTACCCCTACTACAGTAAAAAGTATTCTATGAATAATTATGTAAAATCAATTATATTAATTACAATGTTATTTGTTTACATCTTGGTAAAATACTTTCTAATTATTGAATCATTCAATTATATTTAGAGAGAAAGCTAGGGACAGCAGAATTATTACACGTTACACAGGGCCCCTGTCCCCTCACTCTTCTTGCGGGTTTGTTCTTTAAGAGATGTTTATGTTAAAGGAATGCCCATTAAAGTGGTTGTATCACCATGCTGTTTCACCGAGCCACAGCCAGCTTCAGGCTCTCAGTTCCTGGTTAGGGTGTAAATGGTTTTACAGCATACGTGCCGACTCTTTTGGATTGTATGTGGGACTCCCACACATAGGGGAGCCCTCCAGCTCCCCAAGGGGGCAAACCCTCCGCAGCCGATGTAAATTTAAAGGTGCTGAGACATGTCTTATCCACGACAAGGGGGGCCCCCCGCAACTAACTAAAAAAAAACACCTGAGGGGCACGCACAGCCTTGTCTGATCTCAAGCATGCTGCTGGAGATCCACTTCCTCCTCCTCTCTGCCTGCGCTTTGTTGATGCTGTGCCACCCAGCCTTCCTGAATGGACTACTTAGCGTCCAGGGTAGCTAGGTGACACCCCATCCCCACAGGTGGTAGGCATTTTTTCTGTACTCTGGATATTCAGTCCGTGTGATGCGTTTCTTTTCATTTACATTTCCCTTCCGGACTACGGTGGATTCACTGGACTGCGTTGGATCAGCTTGAACTTTTTTTTTTACCCCTAAGCCTCGGCCGAACGGACTTTTAAAGACCTTTCATTTTTTGTTTTTTTGGGGTTTTTTTAAACATATTTTATTTGCATTTTCTATCCTAAATCTCTGACATGTTACATTTGTTCACATCAATAAATTTCAAAGTCCAAGCCACGTCCCGAGGTATGGCGTCACATACAGCGTTTAGGACATCAACATGAAGAAATAACTCAGAATAAACAGAATAAACAGAATAAATCAGTCCAATTGGACAAACTGTTAATAACTTGCATATGCATCCTCTCCTCCCCCCCCTTAATCATGTAACTTTCTGCGTTGCATCATAGAATTTTGTAGTTTTTGATGCCTTGGGAGACATGTATGATCGGGTTTTTCACCCTTTTCTGGCATCAAATGCGCCAAAGTGAGCCGGGTACAATGTCAAATGCGCCTGAGAATGGTTAAACCATTAAATTTGTAAACTAACACTTTCTAAGTATAAAAATGAGCGGGCGTTTGGTGCTTCGGGGGGTCGCACCACACTCAGAAAATTAGGGACATATATGAAGGGTTCGCAAAACAAGGGGCATTTACTGCTTGAAGGCAACTTTTTTAATTGGGCACCGAGCCCAGGGGTCGAAGGGACTGATTTTTTTGTTAGGGGAAAAAATGTCCAATATTTTTTCAATTTCACCAGTACAATAATAAAAAAAATTTATGATAATTAAAACTAAAAAAAATTATTTAAATTTTTAAAAAAAAATGTTATCAAAAATTAATATAAAAATTAAAATCCCAAAAATATAAAAAAATCTCCATAAAATGTATTTTTAAAATTAAAAGAAACTAAAACTAATTTTACTTAAATAACCCATTTTTATGTTAATGGCCACCAACAAGACTTTCCATATTTCTATTTACTGACATGCTATTTTTATAGCTTTTTTTTATTTCCCGCCTATCTTTAGCCCTTTTTACATTTTATACAATTCCATAAGTGCCCCAAAACGGCGAAACGCGATGAACTTTTTGACACCATTTATAATCTAAAAAAAAAACACTTTCAACATTTTAGCAATTATACACTGAAAACGAACTCAAAAATTTACTTTGAAGCGCCTTTCCTTCATACATGTTCCCCCCTTTTTGTTTCAACAGTCAAAACTTTTTTATCTTTTAAGTACACATTGAATGGGACTTTTTATAAAATATTTTTTTACCCTCACTTTCACACTAGTGACTGTTGATTAATTCACAGGTTTTTTGGGGTTTATATGCATAAGATCTGTAGATTTTTTTTGTGTGTGCAATGTATGCACAATAACATTTTTATTAAATATTAATTTTTATTTTATTATTTTATTTATTTTTTTCTACACTTTTTAAAGTTTTCTTTTAAAAAAAATCCCATTAAGGAATAACTATTTAACATTGGTGTCGTCTTTTTTTTCCTATTTAATTCCCGTACTAGTAATGGAGACGTCTCAATTACTATCGCTCAGGCTTGCTTTTCAGCCAGTGGCGATCTTTGTCACCCCGCCAGGCTGACACTAAACCTCTGTCGCTATTATCCCAATAGCCAACAAATCAAAGTTATTGAAAGGAGCCGGATTACCATCAGAAGCGAACCTTTAATGTGATGGTCAGCTTCTGGAGGGCCAGGAGTAAAACCAGCAGCTGCAGACAGATACTATTAGGATGGGTCCATCAATATTGGTTCCTTTCCACCCTAAAAATACCAACTTGCAGCCACCCCAGAAGCCAACCATCACATTACAGGGTCCACTTAAGACAATAACCTGGCTCTTCCCAGTAATCCTGGGGTGTTGAGTACTGGGGCAGCAGAAACACCATTGGCAGAGAGCTTCAATGGAGAAAGGTCTGCAAGACACCTCCATTATTAGCACTGGAATTAAGTAGTAAAAAAAAACTCAACAACACCAAAATATTTAATTATAATAAATACACCCTGACACGTGCCCTTGAAGACAATTTTATGAAAGAAATGGATCCCATACTGATCCAACATAGTGCAGAGAGTTCATCATAGTCTTAAGGGGGAACCTGCAGAAAAAATAGAAACACGACATAAACCAGAACAGTACTAAAATACATCCTGATCTTCTCGGAGTGCAGGGGACGGAGTTCAGACCATATCATAAGATTCTGGGGATTGCATGCAGTCTCCAGGGGATTGGTCATCTGCCTCCTTCCTCTCCAAGCAGATTGTGCCTGTAACCCCCACCTATCACCCATGACTCCACCTATTACCTTATGGGTAGGTTTGTACAGAGAGGCGGCATAGGTAAGGAGATGCTAGAAAAGTTAGAATTCTAAAGTGTTTGTGTGCTAAATTCTGCAGGGACGAGTCATAGCCGGGAGAAATCGGTATTGAGGTCTGGACCAAATGGAGAAGAAAAGGGAAAGTGAACAACTCCAGTCAGAAAAGACGTCACTTGTGAGTCACTGGATGTACCTGCACTGTAATTACTTACACGTCTACAGATCCTGTGTACAACTGGTATCTAATACTATAAGGAAATATTGGTAGTAGTGTAATACTTTAGATGTAGGAACAGTTTGGTGAAATCACCCAACATTTCTGGATGCTGAATAGGCTATCCAACGCCCAGAAAAGCTGGGTGATGCCACACCCCTTAATTAGCTTTTTTCCAGAGTCGTGACACAGATGTGTTCAGTGGGCAGTGGCTTGTGCAAAAGGGGCCTTTCATTTCATCAAGGGATGAGGTTTATGCAGATTTGATGTAATGCTCTAAATCTCCTTGGTGGTCTTTAAAGATGGGCGAATCAATTCTAACGAAGTGGAATTCTTTAGTTTTAAAGGGAAAACTTGGTTCTGCAGAAGTGAATTTTGGGTTCTTAGGGGGAACAATCTTTTTTTTTTTTAAAAAGGGCCGCAAGCACATGGTGTGACAGGGAGCAAAAACTCGGGAAGGAAAAAAAGGAACACCCTCAATGACGTGCAAAGAAGCCAATACCCCCGCGGGTTCTGTGAGTACAGCCATATAAATAGGGACGCCACTTCAATTCTTACACTTTTTTACTGTAACTCCCCCATAAGCATCTGGCTGCTGCTGCACTTTTTTGCACTCTTTTAAAAAAACAAACTCGTTTTTTCACTGCTGGAGGAAGCCTTACAAGTGTGTATACTCAACGTGTTATAAATTTTGTTTTTTTTGTGGAGTATTCCCTAAAAACCAAGGTGGGTGTACTTCCGCCCCTACACGCCCGAAATTTCCCTCTGGGGTTTATCGTTTGGGGATTTCGACCCCGGGCTTAATTGCCCTTTTTTTTGTGGGGTAAAAGGGGGTCTGTTTTTTTAGCCCCATATACCCCCAAATTAAAACTGGTTGTTCTGAGGGTATTTTATACCCAAGGCTTAATTAAACCCTTTATTGTGGCTAATTTTGGGGTAAAAAACGGGTATCTGTATTTTTTTTTGGGCCCCCAAGCGCCAAATTAACATCTGGGTTTTTTTGTAGGGTATTTCATACCAAAAGGGCAGGGGCTAACTACAGAGTAGAAGATGAGGGAACTGCCCCGGGGCCCCTGCTCTTGGGGGCCGGCTCGCAACCCCCCGGGATTCGGGCTCCTGCAAAAACCCCCGGCAGTGAACAACTAGTTCACTGCCCGGGGGACCAGAGCTGGGGCCCGCCTTCCTACCTCTGAGCATCCCGGCCCTCCGCCCGAGCGCTCAATGGGAGGACTGGCAGATTAGCAGAGCAAGCGGTCCGCCTGCTAATCAGCCTGTGCCGGCCCAATGCTGAACGGGGCTGCCGATGATCACATCATCGCGTTTCCCGGCCCCAGCCAAAACGGCCGATGGCCGGCCCCCCTGGTGGTCACATAAGGGACGAGAGAAGGTGAGTAAATATTTTTTTTTTTTTAACATTAATGAAGCCCCCCGCCCCCTAATATTGGCCCCCTATAGCCCTGCCTGTCTAATAATTCTACCCCATACCCTGCCTACCTATATATAAGCCCCTATACCCCGCCTTCCTACAAATTTCCCCTATAGCTCTGTCTGCCTATATAAAACTGCCCCCCAAGCCTCCTGCCTATATATTAGCCCCCATAGCCCTTCCCGCCCATATATTGGCCCCATAGCCAGGCCTCCTACAAATCAGCCCCTATAGCCCCCTCCTATATATTGGCCCCCAAGCCCTGCCGCCTATAATCTAGCCACTATACCCTGTTTGCCTATAATTGGCCCCATAGCCCTGCCGCCTTATATCTGCCCCCCATAGCCCTGCCTGCCTTATATTTGCCCCCATACCCTGCCTGCCTATATATCTAGCCCCATAGCCCCGCCGCCTATAATTGTATGGGGGCCCCCATAGCCCACTCTAAACTCTGCCTGCCCATATATATCCCCTATAGCCTACCCTATGCCCTGCCTGCCTGTATGGGGCCCCTATTGCCTACCCTAAGCCCTGCCTGCCTACATATATGGCCCCTATAGCTACCTAAGCTCTGCCTTCCTACTTATATGGCCCCTATAACCTGCATGCCTATCTATATGGGGCCCTCTAGCTACCTAAACCCTGCCTATATGAGGACCCTGTTGCCTATCTAAACCCTGCCTGCCTAAATGGATCCCATAGGGAGGTGTCTAAATCTCCAGGGACAAGTGGCCGGGAGATGCCATGATGGTGGTCTGGACCGTATGCAGAAGGAAAGTCAACGACTTGTCAGAAAAACGTCACCTGTGAGTCACAAGATGAAACTACACTTTAATCACTCATATGTCTGCAGAGTCTGTGTACACTGGTATATATCACTATATGGTCACTATATGGCGGTACTATTGGTCTTTGTAGACTGATCAGTAATAGTGTAGGGGTATTATTTAGTCACTATGTGGTGGTAATTTGTGGTCATGTTCTGGCGGTGTAATTGGGTCCATATGCAGTAACAATATCCAATTAGAACAATTCCCTTTAAAATATAACTTTTAATCAATATCTCTAAAAGAAAAAACTATTTCAAAAATCCACAGTGAAAAACCTAAGGGTAATAAATCTTGGGACAATAGCAAAATACGATCAAGGAGCCTAAACCTATCAAGTCCTACCTAATACTATTATCTACCTAATACAGAGAAACCCAACCCCATAAGGCACCTGCAATTAAAGGGTCTAGTTGTCCCTAACAAAAAATCCCTAAATCTTAACATGGAGGGTTTGGTCAATTTTCCCCCCTTTAATAGGGAAAAAAAAAATAAAACAAGAGAATAGGTAGGAATGGGGCCCGCTAAAAACCCTTAAATGATGCACAAAATTTTTCACATAAAATATTAAAGTAGATATGCTAGCCGATCACTGCCAAAAGGGGTAAATGACTATAACACCTAATCCACAAAGAAAACCCCCCGGGTCGCACATGATCCCCAGACGCAGGTTTCATCCAATCTAGGGACTTATCAATGGGGTTAGAGAAAAAGAAATCCAAACCCCTGTTTTCCATACTTCAATGTAAAACGGACGAGTACATAATACCTGAAAAAGAGGTCATAATTTCCCTATAGGCTGTGTGCCTGAAAATAAAGGACACATGGGGATTGGTATTATTCAAATCATAACCCTCAATTTGCAGAGAGCAAATAGTATATAGTGAGTGAAAAATACAGTAAATGCCAAACCACATACCTGACCAGCATATCACAGCTAGTATGCTTCCCGGTGGGTACTCCTTTGGTGTAAGGTATTCACTGTCCCACAAGGTTATGATTTGAATATACCAATCCTCCATGTGTCCTTTATTTTCAGGCACACCAGCCTAATATGAAGATTATGATCCTCTTATCAGGTATTATGTACTCAGTCCATGTTTTACATCTGAAGTATGGTAACTAGTGGTTTGGCATTTCTCTTTCTCTAACCCCATTGATAAGTCCCTGAGATTGGGATGAAACGCTGCGTCTGGGGACTCATGTGCTGACCCATGGGGATTCATATGCTGGATTAGATGTTATAGTACATTTACCCTCTTTTGGCAGTGATCGGCTAGCGATATCTACTTTAATATCCTTATGTAGATATATTTGTGACATCATTTATTGGTTTGTAGCCGTGGACCTATTCTCATACCTATTCTCTTGTCTATTATTATTTTTTGCCTATTATAGGGTGGAGGAATTGACCAGAATCCTCCATTGTTATAGATTTAGGGATTTTTGTTAGGGACAACTAGTACCCCTTATTGCAGGGTCGCCCTTATCGGGGCGGGTTCTCTGTATTAGGTAGATAATAGGTATTATGGTAGGGACTTGATAGGTTTAAGCTCCTTTGATCGTCATTTTGGCTTATTGTCCCATAGTATTTATTTACCCCTATAGGTGTTTTTCCCTGTGGATTTTTTAAATAGTTTTTTCTATTAGAGATATTAATTAAAAGTTATATTTTAAAGGGAATTGTTCTAATTGGATATTATTTTTGATTATATTCCTATTTCTTTATCACTGGGGAGGTTTTGGATCCTCCATATGTAGTAACATTATTGGTAATATTGGTTTTGGTATAGTGAATTTGTTTGGTAGCAGTATGATAGTGAGAAGTATGGTGAGGTATTTGCCCCTTGTATTATCTACATTATCTTACAGCATGTCCTGGTAAATGTTTGTGGTTGGGGAGGTAGGCGAGGGAGGGGGTAGGGGGCCCCATACAAAAGTTTGCTTTGAGGCCCAGGCTTCTCTAGTTATGCTTCTGCCCAAGGGTAAATTTAACCTCTTGACTGTGGGGTAATTTGGAGTAAAATACAGGGTGTCTGTATTTTTTTGCCCCATATGCGCCTAAATTACATCTGTTTTTTCTGTAGGGTAAATTTAACTTCTTGATTTTGGGGTAATTTGGAGTAAAATACAGGATGTCTGTATTTTTTTGCCCCATATACGCCTAAATTACATCTGTTTTTTCTGTAGGATATTTCATACCCAAGGGTAAATTTAATCTCTTCATTGTGGGGTAATTTGGAGTAAAATACAGGGTGTCTGTATTTTTTTTTGCCCCATATACGCCTAAATTACATCTGTTTTTTCTATAGGATATTTCATACCCAAGGGTAAATTTAAACTCTAGATTGTGGGGTAATTTGGAGTAAAATACCGGGTGTCTGTATTTTTTTGCCCATATATGCTTAAATTACATCTGGTTGTTCTGTAGTGTATTTTATACCAAAGAGTTAATTTAGCCTCTTGATTGTGGGGTAATTTGGAGTAAAATACAGGGTGTATGTTTATCATATACAGACATCTTAATTAAACAGAGTCTGTAAATTTTTCATCAAACAGTATGTCAGACAGAGAGGTGGCAAGTCCTTCACATGCGAGTGGCAGTGGCACAAACATTCCTAGAGCAGGCACAGGTCGCAGCACAGTAAGGGGATGTCACAGCAGGGGTCACTCGGTGAGGCCAGAACTCCCAGTGTCATCTAGCGGCCATGTGTTGAGCAGCAACCCAAGGGTTCTTGATTGGTTGACTAGGTCATCAACTTCCTCCCAGATGACATCCGACAACTCCAGTCAAGAGTCGGTGGGTTCGTCAGACACAACCCTTAGTTGGCATGGCCCAGGAACAGGTCAGCGGCCCTCACCTGTCCTCAACCCGCCTCTGTCCCGTTCGGTTCCCTCAGCCCGAACTATTATGTGGTCTGGGCTCTGCGGCACTATACAGAGAGGACGAACTCTTTGAGGGCAGTCCACAGCTACTTGGGAGCGAAGAGGTAGGGCAGACATCCGCTGCTTCTCGCAGTAGGCAGGAAAGTATTGATGTGGAGAGTGGCATGGGAGGTTTTGTTGCAAGCAGTCAGGTTCTGCATGCTAAGACCATTGAGGAGGATAGCAGTGACGGGCAAACACAAATCAATGACGTGGGAGCCGGGTGAAGCAAGGGCTTCATCATCATCGTTGGGAGAAGAGGGTGTCAGCTTGCGTGTCAGGCTACCGGCCAGCAAGTCGGTAGTGTGGCCATGAATCACCAGGGTGACAGAAGTGCGAGGTCGGGAGCCAAACGGTCATGGGGTAGAAAACCCGCTTCGGAGGTCCAAGAAAGTAGCGGCACAGGGGCTCACTGAGGCAGCGGCAATAGTAGTAGTAGTAGTAGGGTAAAATTCCCTACTCGACGGTGTGGCAGTTTTTTGCTAAGACACCAGAGGAGCCAAACATGTGTATATGTAGAATCTGTGGGTAGAAAGTAAAGCGTGGCCAGGGAGCTAACATTGGCATCATGGCCCTCCGTCAACACATGCAGCATCACCATCCGGTGGCCTGGGAGAAACGTGTCTCAGATGAAATGGTCCATCCTGCCGCAGCAACAGCAGCAGCAGCACCCAGTGGCACGCATGCCATTTCAGCCAGTCAAGGCTCCACTACCTCTGCCGGAGGGAGCTGTTTATCTTTCCCATCATCTACCGGTCCAGATGCTCCTGCTCCTCGCCACTCATGGCGCCAGCAGAGATAGCAGAATGCGTCCAACCATCCTAAGGTGCAGAAACTGACCGTGCTCCTGTCCAAGTTGTTGGTACTTCAGTCCCTCCCTTTCCAAGTGGTAGTCTCTGCACCGTTCAGAGAACTAATGGCTTGTGCCGAGCTGAGGTGGAGGGTACCAAGCCGTTATTTCTTTTCGAAAAAGGCAGTACCAGCCCTGCAGAAATATGTAGAACAGAAGGTGGGCCAGTCCTTGAGCCTATCGGTGTCTTCCAAGCTGCACAGCAGCGCAGACGTGTGCAGCTATAACTACGATCAGGGACAGTACAAGTCCTTTATGGCCCACTGGCTGAATGTGCTTCCTGCCCAGCCACACCAGCAATTTGGACAGGAGACGCCGCTTTATCCTCCACGTTGTCAAACTGCTGATCATGCACTAATGTCCGCTTCCTCCTCCACCACCACCTCAGTCTCCACAAGTGATATGTGATGTTTCCACCCGTTGGAATTCCAGCCTCCATATGTTAGACCGACTGTATGAACAGAGAAAGGCCATTACGATTTTTGATCATCCAAGTGGACAGGAATACTCCCTTGTGTAATTTTGATGTCAGCCAGTGGCATCTCATGCTTGACACCTGCCATTTGCTCAGGCCCTATGAGGAGGCCACGTTATTTATCAGTCGCCAGGACTACGGGATGAATAACGTCATTCCACTGCTTCATATCCTGGAACAAATGCTGCAAAATCTGTTTGGTCAGGGGACTGGAGACATAGAGATTACATCTGACGGCCGGTGGGGGCTGAACTGGAGGAAGAGGACAATGGAGCACAAGCAGTGTCTGGTGAAATGAGTGGTTTTTCTACTCAGGTGACAGGAGAGGAGGAGCAGGAGGAGCCGGAGGAGGTAGAGGGAAATGAGGAAGACAAGGTAGATGACCCAGACACACCGTGGCAGTAAACAGTGGAGATGGAGACAGGAAGTCCCTCAGAGTCACTTGGCAGATAGCCCGCCGCATGCTGATCTGCTTTGCTAGTGACAGCCGAATAGTCACCATCCGGCAGAGGGATGACTTCTGTCTCTCCACCCCCTTGGACCCTCGTTACCGGTCCAAAATGGAAGCCTTTTCTTCACCTGCCGAGAGGGAGGAGAAACTCACGTACTATAGAGAAAACCTATGTAGTCAGTTGGCCGCTGCCTATGTGCGCCATCGTCCATCCTCTGACAGGTCTGACAGGAGGATTCCTCATCGCTCACATACCACTTCCATGGTTGCTGTGGGGAGTTGGGAGTTTAGGAGAAGTAGCAGCTCCATCAGCAGCAGCCTAAGTCTGGAGTCGTTGATGAGCAGTTTCCTTCACCCGCCTAGTGAGAAGAGTACTCACCAGCAGCAGCAGGAACTGGAGCAGACCCTGAACCAGCAGGTGGTGGCCTACTTGGACAGCACTCTACCACCCCACATAGAGGATCCGCTGGACTACTGGGCAGCTAAACTGGATGTGTGGCCTCAACATGCCGAGTTTGCAGTGAGAAGCTGTCCTGCCCTGCCAGTAGTGTGGCATCAGAGTGGGTGTTCAGTGTGGCGGGGGCCATAGTTACCCCAAGGAGAACTCGCTTGTCCACCCGAAATGTGGAGAGACTCACCTTTGTCAAAATGAATCAGGCGTGGATCAGCCAGGATTTCCACACACACCAATGTCTTATACATCACATTAGATCAGCCATTACGCCTCACCAAAACTTTGAGAAATTAGTCTGGATTCAAACTACCTGTCTCAGCTACTATTCTGATGCTGCCACCCGCTTGATGCCACACATCTGCTCCATCTGCCACCCACCATCTTTACCAGGGACTGGTATTGCCACCCACCTCCACACTTTGTCATTGTGCAAATATGTGGCCTACTCATGCTGCTACCACCTCCCAGCTGTGTCATTGTGCCACTCTGTGGCCTACTCATGTTGCTGCAACCTCCAGCATTTGTCATTGTGCCACTCTCTGACCTCACGCTGCTGCTGCTGTTGCTGCCGCCACCTCCACACTGTGTCGTTGTGCCCTTCTGTTGCCTACTGATGTTGCTGCAACCTTCTCAACCTGTCATTCGCCACTCTGTGGCCTACTCATGTTGCTGCCACCTCCACACTCTGTGATTGTGCCACTCTGTGGCCTACTGATGTTGCTGCCACCTTCTCAACCTATCATTTGCCACTCTGTGGTCTAGTGATGTTGCTGCCACCTCCACACTCTGTGAATGTGCCACTCTGTGGCCTACTGATGTTGCTGCCACCTTCTTAACCTGTAATTTGCAACTCTGTAGTCTAGTGATGTTGCTGCCACCTCCACACCCTGTGAATGTGCCACTCTGTGGCCAACCTGTCATTGTGCCACTCTGTGGCCTACTGATGTTGCTGCCACCTTTTCAACCTGTCATTGTGCCACACTGTGGTCTAGTGATGTTGCTCCCACCTTCTCAACCTGTCATTTGCCACTCTGTGGTCTAGTGATGTTGCTCCCACCTTCTCAACCTGTCATTTGCCACTCTGTGGTCTAGTGATGTTGCTACCACCTTCTCAACCTGTCATTGTGCCACTTTGTGGTCTAGTGATATTGCTGCCACCTCCACACTCTGTCATTGTGCCACTCTGTGGCCTACTGATGTTGGTGCCACCTTCTCAAACTGTCATTGTGCTACTCTGTGGCCTACTCATGCTGCTGCCAACTGACCACTGAATCACTGGAATACCCTGTGGTTTCCTAATGCTGTTTCTACCCTCCACCACTCTGTGATGTTGCCACTATGTTTGTTTTTCCCCTTCTTTTAATCTGTCAGAAGGAATGAAAAGGATCAGGATTGTCTGATGATTAGGTAGTCAAAAGCAGGGGCGCATACAGAACACAGAAGACACGCAAATATTCCATTTACTGGTCATCACTGTTTTGGATCAACTCCTGTTTGTTTTTGGCTTTAGCAATGCTGATTATTGACCGATTGAAAGCGGACACTGGCGGATGAAAGGAAGGGCAACATTATCAGTGACATCAATGCAAAATTACTGCTGACACCCTCTCCACTCTTTCGGGGGAGGCTCTACATGTATCAGCGTTTAACAGAGCAGGTTCTGTCATAATCTGTGGAATCATCTGATGTCGGTGTAAAAGGAGTGAGCTCTTTGACGCTATAGTAGGATCTTGGCCCTCAGCTCGGTTCTTTCCAGCTGGTGCTGACATTACCTTGTCAGGTTGCATTCCCACTTCAGTTATTTGTTCAGTTTTGCCCCTGTAACAGCTCAGAGAAATGAAGTGTGAAGCCGATTCTAGCACTGGCGCCTGTTATCGGCGTGTCATACTAAAACACAGCATTGTATGAAGACCAAACCACGCTCTCTATGCATATTTGAGCATGTCACAACGTTCTACAACACCCTACAGGCTCTCCGCAGCCAGGAAATAGCTGTTTTTAATGTGATTCACCGCAAATAAATTCCGGTTCGAAAAAATTATTTTGGCTAAAAATTCGGGGAACCTGGCAAATGGAATTTTTGAGAAATTCGCCCATCTCTAGTGGTCTTAGTAATTGATTTATCATCTCTGCTGTTTCTAGCTTAGCCTGAGTGACATGACTTCTGGAGATTTGTAAACTGTAGACCTCACCATCCTGACCACTGCAGGAACTAGGTAAGCCTCTATATAAAGAGATCTGCTCTAGCTCTGGAGGGAGGCAAAATCAGAACAACAATGTATTTAGTAATAATCTTTATTTACCTTTGCTTACATGTTTAAAGCTAATCAATGAAATGGGAAAACCTCTTTTAATGTCTGTGCATGTCTCACCTCTGGGATCCAAAGCTATTTCCAGATCCCATTCCCTTTAGTCTCCATCTTTATCTGTGCCATGGTTGCACAGAACAGAGAGATGGTATCACATGTGCGGCTCTCAACATGCTCTTCTGTAGAAGTTTCAGGTACAGCTGAGTGAATGTGCTTGGCTACGTCCATTGAAATTAATGATGAGAGCTGTGTATCCGTGGTCACCTCTGTTCATTGCAACCATGGCACAGAGGAGAATAGTGGAGGGAGGTAGGTAGAAGGACTACTGTCCTCGTGATAGGTGTGGGTCAGAGAGACGGGCCTTTTAAGTTTTATTAAAATACTTATTGCCTATGTGGAATGTATTATTGCACCTGCGAATAGAGATAATAGTGTGTAATGCAGTAATCACTACCTCCCCAGAGTTTGCGGAATGGTAACACATCATTGGCAGACATGTTCTTGAAAGGAAGCTGGGAGTTGTTTGTAAAAACTTTCAGACCACTAGTTTACATTACAGAAAGCCCCTTTACTGCACATTAAAGGAAGGGGGGGAATGAGAGAAAGAATGGTAGCGTGGACAAACAAGGAAAAGAGGAAGGATGATGCATAAAGATGGTTAAAGGGAATAAATGAGGAGAAAAAATAAATCATATAGTAGCAGAGGATTCATTTACAGCAGCCAAGGCAGCACAGCGGAGGAAAGGTTTAAAACTGAAGTGAAAAAGCGATTGTGTGAGCTTAAGAGTGTGTTTTCTATCTAAAGAGTTGTTTTTGTTTTCAGTGTGGGATTTAAGATTGAGGGACTTTAATTTCATGGAGTTTAGAGGGGAAACTATTGTATTGGCTTAATACAATGGATTTTCTAATATCATCATGAGTTTCATGATTGACAATGCACACCCTGTGCAATGTATGCGATCCTTAAACAGCGTGTGAGATGTGTGCACACTGCATGTTTGAAAGTCCAGAGCCTGGATCTAAATGAACAAGTTGCAGCACTGAGATCTATTGTCAGCTTGAATGTGAGTCTGCTGCTCACTGAGCAAGCACTCGCAGGGGTAGATGCAGGGGAGGATGGCAGCATAGAGGTGCAAAGAAATGAGGCAGCTAGTTGGGTGACAGTCAAAAAGAAGGGTAGAAGGAAAAGTGTCAGGGAGGCTAGTCCTGATCTGGAACAACACAACAAACTTTCAGATTTAAGTAAGGTGAGGAATAGGAGTGCAGGGTATGTTACACAGGTGCAGGTAGTTAGCGACTCTATTAGAGTTCGATATATTGCAGATTGGGTTGACAACTTTCTGGGTGGGGCTAGTGAAAATCCATCTGTTATGGTGCACATTGGCACGAATGACAAAGTTAGAGGTAAGTGGAGTGTCCTTAAAAATGATTTCAGGGCCAGGCCAAAATCTCAAGGCAAGGACCTCCAAGGTATTATTTTCAGAAATACAACCTGTACCATGTGCCAAAAATGGATCTAAATAAGTGACTCACAAATTGGTGTAGAAAAGGGGATTTGGGTTTCTGGGAAAGGACTGATTTGTTTTTTCAAAGACTCCCCTAATGGGGAGGGTGCAGTTGTATTGGTGGAGAAAATGGCCATCAAGTTAGAGGAGTATTTAAATTAGGGACTGGGGGGAAGGAACTCAATATAGCATTCAAGAAAATTTAAAGATGAGAGCGGGAATTGTAATTTTTAAGAGGTGGTGGAGAAGGGGGTGAAATATAATAAGGACGGGGAAAGGGGGGGGAGCTTATTTTGTATAAAATCCTGTTAACCCAAAAACACACGGAAAGATAAAGATACAGGAAACAAACAAGTGAAGTCATTTGGGTAATAAAATTTAATGGTTGTAAAAAAAATTTTAAACTTTCTCTCAAGGGTATATCACCCCCAATTTTTACAAAACCCCATGAGGATCACTACTCAGCAAATGAGAGGCAGTAATCATAATGGGGTTGTTATCGGGTGACTTCAAACCCGATTAAAATTGGGGAAACTGAAACCTCTGGCTCAAATAAAGGAAAAGGGTTTTTATGTCAAAACAAAAGTTAATTTACCTTTCCCAAAACTGATGCAGGGCCGCTAGGGGAAAGCCCCTGGACTTAAAATTTGAAAAATAGACTTGTTAGAGTAAAAAAGGGTGCAGGTTTGGGGGGCACGGGGGAAATAGTGACCAAAAAAAAAATACATTTCCTTTGACCCTTCAGGGGAGTATTTTTTTTGGGGGAAAATTTAATTTTCAAAAGGGCTTTTTTTTAATCTGTTAAAAAGGCCCTAAGCCACTTTGATGAGTCTTCAAAAAAAAGAAAATAATAAAGGAGGTTATTTTCTAAACATCTTAAGATCTCACTGTAATGGAAATAAAATTATTAGAAACAGGGAAAAAAACAATGTTGATTAACAAAGACATTAAGGCGGCAATAAATAACAAAAATAAAGAGTTTAAGCTACTCAACCAGGAGGGCAGTGACGAGGCTTTATGTTGCCTTGGTAAATTTAACCTCTGTTGTAAGCAAATTTTTTGGTTTTCTAAGAGATACCATACTGGAGTATCACACTGAAAAAAATGTATAACTCCATTAAAGTATGGGTTTATGAAGGATCAGTACTGTCTAACTATTCTCATCACAAGGAGGTTAGTTCTAGAAGGATGGGGGGTGAGGCACGGAGTAATTTACGTAAAGGAAGTAATTATTTGACCCCTTGGTTTGTGAAAGTTTGCCCACTGACAAAAACATGAGCTTCTATAATTTTAAAACCCTTTTAAGGACCCAGCCTTTTTGACCTTCCTGACACCCCCTTTATTTTTGAAATCTCATATGCACTTTATGTGAAATAACTTTTGACACTTTTACCTACCTTGTTCAAGATTGTTTTTTTTTCGTGCACATTGGCTTTTAAGTTGTAAAAAATTTTTACCATACAATCCTTGTTTTTTTGGAAAAATTGCAAAATTTCATAAAAAAATTTTGAAAAATTTGCGATTTTAAAATTTTGCAAAATTTTTCTGCGTGAAAGACAGATAATTTTTCCCCCAAAAAATAGTTTATAACTAGCATCTACCATAAGTCCACTATGGTTGGCATCATTTTTTAAATGTTTTTTTTTTTTTTTTTAGGGGCATTGGGGGGGCTTAGAATTTTTAATGTTTTTTCTCACTTTTCAAGAAAATTTTGCAATATACATTTTTTTAGGGACCATCAGTTCTGACGTGGCTTTGGGGGCCTCATGTTAGATACCCCCCATAAAGTGACACATCTAAAAACTGACCCCTTAAGTTTTTAAAACAATTTGGGAAAGTTGAAAACCCCTTATTTTTTCACAGAAATTAAATTTAAATGGAGGTGAAATTTAAAAATTTTTCACTTTTTTGCAGTTTTTTCTTTTTTACATTTATACGGGATACAAAATTAAGGTTTTAAACAACTTAAATAAATCCCCGGCGCCTTTTTTAGATTAAATTTTTGGGGCCCCTATGAATTTTTGGCTAAAAACCCCCAAAAGGGGGTCCCATGGCCGGGGGGTTTCCATTTTCATCGTTTATTTGGGCCTTTTCGGTTTGGGGCACCCAAAGGTGCTAAACTTTAATAAAACCCCTAAATAGACCAATAGGAAACTACCCCCCCTTAAGGAAATATCCAGGGGGCATTGATATAAGACCCCACAGGTATTCAACATTTTTTTGGCATAAGGCTTGAAAATTTAAAAAAACTTTTTTTTTCCAATAATTTGCAATTTTAGCTTAAAATTTTTTCATATTTAAAAGGAATCCTAAAAAAAAGAACCCTAAAATTTTGTTAAGAAATTTCTTCCAATTCGGCAAAACCCTACATGGGGGTGGTTTTTAAATGTTTTTTGGCGCATACAGGGCGTAAAGGGGAGGGGAGCGCTATTTGGTTTTTTGGAACGCAGTTTTTTGGGGGGCCTTTGCTTTTGCAAAGCCCCCAAATAAAGGCAGAAAGGCGAACCTTCCAGAAGTCCCCCCATTTTAGATTAACCCCCTCAGGGTTTCCATCTGGGATGTATTCGGCATTTTAGGCACACAGGTTTTCCATTTTTTTTTTTGCTTTGGGCAAAGAAAAGGGGGGGGGGGGGAAGGCAGTTCGGTCATTGTTTTTTGGTTTAAATTTTTACACATTCGCCTTTTCAGTTAAATTGTTTTGGATAATTTTTACTATGGGGGTGGGTCATTACAATTATAGATTTTTATTTTTTTACTTTTACACATAAAAAAAGTCTATAAAAAATGCGTTTTTATGTTGCCTTTTCTGCGCCTAACTTTTTTATTTTCTGTTTGAGAGCTGTGTATGGGGTTGTTTTTTGCGGATGAGTTGAAGTTTTTATTGGTACCATTTGCGGGGGAAAAATTATGCTATGTTCATTTTTTTTAAGGTTTATGTTGGGGTGTTTTTTAAAAAAAAATACAGCAATTTTGGGAGTGTTTTTTTTTTTTTTTTTTAAGCGGTACTGTACGGGATTTGACATGGTAGCTTTACCCTAGGCAATACAAATTTCCCATACCCAATTTGTATATTTTTTTTTGTTTTACTGCTTTATAAATAAAAACACTTTTATTCAACCCGGGAAAAAACGGGGTTTTTTTATGCCCTGTCGGGCCCCCTAACTTTAAATTTTTTTTGTTTGGGCTGTGTTGGGAATTGTTTTTTGAAGCGAGTTGACGTTTTTATTAGTATCATTTTTGGGGGGGACAAGGGTATTTGATTTTTAAAAACCATTTTTTGGAGGCCCGGGTGAAGAAAAAACTGCAATCCTAGTAGTGTTTTTTTTTTTTATTTTTAACGGGGTCACCCTGCAGTACCCGGGTAAGTTAAACTTTACTCTTTGGGGCGCTACGTTATGGCGAACCCTTTTTTATTAGTTTTTTTTTTAAACTGAAGCCTTTAAAAAAAAAAAAAAAAAGTGTTTTTAGTGTTTAAAACAATATTTTGCATCGCTATCTTCTGAGAGCTATACATTTTCTATTTTTCCCTAACAGAGCTGTATGAGGGCTTTTTTTTTGCGGGGGTGAAACTGACGTTTTAAAATTTGGGACAACTTTGGTGTTTATAGGAGTTTTTTATGCTTTTTATTCCTTTTATGTGCTGCGGGGGTGAACAATAACTTAATTCTGTGATTTTTTTTGGTTTTTTTTTTACGCCGTTTACCTACAGGTTAATTAACGACAGATTTTTGGGGAGGGCGTTACGCACGCGGGGGATACCCAAAAAATTTGGGGACTTTATTTATTTTTGATCATTTTTGGGGTGACTGGTGTTTGTAAAGGGGGAAAAAGGGCGGTGTAGTTTTTTTTTTATTTTTTAGTTTTTTTTTTTTTACTTTTTTCATTTTTTTTCACTATTTTCCCTTATTTTTTTACTTTTCCCCATAGGGGGATTTGAATGAGAGATCTTTAGATTCCATTCAATAGGAAACAATGCAAGTTGTTGCTATGATGGGTTTCCCATGGTAACTGTCATCACGTGCCGGGGGCATGCCCACAGGGCACAAACCGGGGGGCGTCGTGACGTCATAGACAACCCGGAAGGGATTCTTGCCCTCCCTGGGGGTCGTAGGGGGGCAGGGGCGCACGGATGCCCGTCCGTGCTGCGCGCCGCCGACAGAGACGCAGGGGGAGCGATCTCCTCCGGTCCTCTTAATTTTGCGACCCGATGTCGCGATAATTAAGGGGTTAACCGCCCCCCCCCCCCCGGAGCGATCCGGGGGCGGGGCCGCGTGGGGATGTCACTGTAATATACGCTACACCCCGCGCCCATCGCGCGAACTCGCCTTTGGGTTCGCGCGATCTCGGAGATCCTACGTCCAGGTGCGTGAACCCCCAAACCACCCCGGCTATGGGTAGGCCAAGGTCGTGAAAGGGGTAAGGATATGTTAATTTTAACATTGAAGATGGAAATGCAAAATAAAACCAAAAATTTCCCTTTTATAAAAGAAAAAAAGTATTTGCTTTTGCTGAGATAAATAAGTATTTGATCCCCACCAACCAAAAAGAATCTAGCTCCCACGATAGTTGACATCCTAACAACTTGTTACCTAATTTAAGAAGCTGTTTAAAAACAGTCACCTTTTAGAGATGGGGCGAACGATTCCTCAATAATGTGCAGCTGAAGCCAATCAGCAAATGGGGGTTCGTGACATCACAGCCCTATAAATTTGGGTTCCATTTAAATTCCACATTTCACATCTGTCCCGGATAAGCTCTAGCTGCTTGCTATTCAAATCAATCATTATAAAATAAAGCTTTTTCAGCAAATTTGGGGGGGGGAAGACCACACAGGTCTGTGTCAGTTTTCAAATTTTCTACCTAACCCGATTCTGATCGCTGCCCCTAAAAAAATTTCTAAAAGAAAAATGCTTTTATCAGAGACTGGGGCCAAAAAGTTTACAAGTGGTTCAGTTTTACACATTTAACGCTACCAACTAATCTTTTGTTTTAGTTAGTGGGTATTCCCCAAATCCAGGGGGGGTATTTTCCCGCATTACCCTAAATTTCATCTGTTTCATTCTGTAGGGTTTTAATACCCAAGGGTTTAATTAAAGCTGTTTTTGGGGGGTTTTATTTGGAGTAAAATACAGTGTTTTTACCCAATATCCCCCCCAAATTTCATTGTTCATTTCTGTAGATATTTAATATCCAAGAGTTAATTAACATGTTGTTACGGGGTTTATTTGGAGAAAAAGACAATGTTTTTTTACCCTCATATACGCAAAAATTTTATCTTTATTTCCCGTAGGGTTTTTAATATCCAACTTAATAAGTCTGTGTTATTGGGTTTTATTTGGAGTAAAATACAGTGCGGTTTTTTTCCCCCCTATACCCTAAATTTTTTCGTTCTTTATGTAGGGTATTAAACCCAAAGGTTAAAATTTGCCTGTTGTTTGTGGGGTTTTTTTGGAGTAAAATACAGGGTGTATTTATCATATACAGCATCTTCATTTTAAAAAAAGTCTGAAATTTTTGCTCAAACAGTATGTCAGACAGAGAGGTGGGCCGCTCTTCAATGCGAGTGGCAGGGCAGGGAAAAGCCTGGGGCAGGCCAGGGACGCACATAAAAAGGGGGAGCAGCAGGGGTGACTCGGGTGAGGCCCGAACGTGGTTCTAGTGGCCGTGTGTTAAAAACCCAAACCCCAAAGGTCTTGATTGTTGAATGGTCATCAAACTTCATCCCCCAAAAAACATCTGACAAACCCCCCCAAGATCATGAATTAGTCGACACAAACCCCCATTTGGCATGGCCAGGGAGCAGGTCAGTGGCCCTCACCTGTCCTCAACCCGCCTCTCTTCCGTTCGGTTCCCTCAGCCAGAGAACTACTATGTGGTCTGGGCTCAGCGCCACTATAAGGCGAGGACGAACTCTTTGAGGACAGTCGGCAGTTACTTGGCAGCGGAGAGGTGGGGCAGACATCACAGAACACAAGTATAAACTGGTAAGAGCTCACCAAATACTCCAGTCATCCGATGCTTGCTTGTCCAGCTAAAGGTAAAGGCTCACCTCTGCCTGAGATCCTGGCTTCCACCCAAAGCCCAGCAATAAACTCCAAAAGTATAATGAAAATGGATCCAGTGGTAAGGTGAATAAATGCCATCATTTATTAAATCCAACATGCAAAAGGGTACGGGATAGACAGTAAAAACCGACGTGTGTCGGGCGTAACAAACCGCCCTTGCTCATGGTACCTACTGGGCTTCTTGTAGTAGGCGGCAAAGTATTGATGTGGAGAGTGGCATGGGAGGTTATGTTGTGAGAGGTCAGCCTCTGCATACCAAGAGCGTTGAGGAGGACAGCAGGGACGATCAAACAGTAATCGATGATGATGTAGCCGATCGCACTTGGTAGCCAGGTGAAGCAAGGGCTTCATCATCATCGTCGGGAGAAGAGGGCGTCAGGCAGCGGCGCAGCCAGCAAGTCGGAAGTGTGGCCGGGAGTCAGCAGGGTGGCAGCAGTGCAAGGTCGGGAGCCAAAACGCCACGGGGTGGACGACCTGCTTTGCAGGTCCAAGAAAGTATTGTCACAGGGGCTCACTGAGGCAGCTGCGGCAGTAGTCACTCAATGCGGAGCTTTGGTGGTAAAATCACCCGCTCGGGGGTGTGGCAGTTTTTTGCTAAGACACCGGAGGAGCCGAACATGTGTATATGTAGAATCTGTGGGAAGAAAGTGAAGTGTAGCCAGGGAGCTAACGTTGGCACCACGGCCCTGCATCAACACATGCAGCGTCACCATCCAGTTGCCTGGGAAAAACGTATCTCATATGTGGTGGTCCATCCAGCCATAGCAACAGCAGCAGCACCCACTGACACACATGCTATTGCAGCCAGTCAAGGCTCCACCACCTCTGCTGAAGGAAGCTGTTTGTCTTTCCCATCATTTACCGCTCCACTTGTGGCACCAGCAGTCCTTCACCGAGGCGATTGCCAAGAGACAGCAGTTTGCATCCAGCCATCGGAAGGTGCAGAAGCTGACCGTGCTCCTGTCCAAGTTGTTGGTACTGCAGTCCCTCCCTTTCCAAGTGGTGGAGTCTGCACCGTTCAGAGAACTAATGGCTTGTGTCGGGGTGAGGTGGAGAGTCCCAAGCCGTTACTTCTTTTAGAAAAAGGCAGTACCAGCCCTGCAGAAGTGGTTCAGTCCTTGAGCCTATCGGTGTCTTCCAAGGTGCACAGCACCGCGGATGTGTGGAGCTGTAACTACAGTCAGGGCCAGTACATGTCCTTTACGGCCACTATTCTGATGCTGCCACCCGCCTGATGCCACACATCTGCTGCCAGTTGCTCCATCTGCCTCCCACCATCTTTACCAGGGACTGGTATTGCCACCCACCTCCACACTCTGTCATTGTGCCACTCTCTGACCTCATGCTGCTGCCGCCACCTCCACACTCTGTAATTGTGCCGTTCTCTGACCTCATGCTGCTGCCGCTGATGCTGCTGTTGCTGCCACCTCTGCACTGTGTCATTGTGCAACTCTGTGGGCTCCTGATGTTGCTGCCACCTCCACACGGTGTCATTGTGACACTCTGTGGGCTCCTGATGTTGCTGCCACCTCCAGAATTTCTCATTGTGCCACACTGTGGCCTACCCAAGCTGCTGCCAACTGACCGCTGTCTCACTGGAACACCTTGTGGTTTCCTAATGCTGTTTCCACCCTCCACCACTCTATGATGTTGCCGCTATGTTTGGTTTTCCTCTTCTTTTCATCTGTCTGAAAAATTGCCCTTATGTACATCACAGAAGTGTTTCGAAGCACCTGACATATATTTGATACTATTACTAGCTACATCATAAAGATCCCATATTCTCACATTTAAGCATCTAGTTGTACATCCTATAAATTGCTTATCACATTGTATACAAAACATCATATATATAACATATTTACCAATCCCTGCCACATTGTAACTGCCTTGTATACTTAGCCATGTCTCTGAATTAGTTCTAACCAATTTTTATACAAAAAAAATATGGAAAACAATGTTTCCCAAGGTTTTAGGTTTTCTTGGAACAAATCTGCAGCCCTCCTTCAGTAAATATTTCAGAATAGGGTCAAGTGTTAATTTACGTACTATGTTCACAATGGAATGGTACTGTTTACTATATTGTGTAGAGAAATAGATTTTAAAATTAGAGGAATTCTCTTTGAATTCTAATTACCTGACCCCATGTAATAGATCTTCTCTTTTACGATTGTCAACCTTGTCCATAGCTCTACCTAGGGCATCCTTATTATACCCTCTATTTAGTAATCTTCGTGTGACATGAATTTTTCCATTCTCATAATCAATTTTTCTACTACAATTTCTTTTCGCTCTAATATATCCCACCATGTGTAAATTAGAAATTACACGCTGTAACGGATGCGGCGCACATATAGAATACGTTGGAGCGCCGACTGCTGACATCTGAGTGTGGATCCACTGTGGTCACCGCAGGCGAGATGGCATATGGAGAACCACGCCAGGGAGCGGAGTCTAAGGGGCCCCTGGTCTTCACTGGAGCCTGCCATAAGGCGGGACCGACTTAGCTGCGGGGACCCCCAGGTCGCTACCCCTGACGTGGCTATCTATGGTGACATCCAAGGTGCAGGACAGGAACACAGGCGGTGGTAGAAAGGACATTAGGTAGCAGGATACGACGTATACCAATCAGGCCACGGCGCAGGAAAGGAGGGTAACATCCAGCAGGTACAGCAGGTACAGGTAGGGATCATGGCAGGATACTCAGGAACTTACAGCAGATACAGGACGGGGATCACGGCAAGATACAGCAGACACCGGACAGCAGGAGACAACAGACGTATGGTCAAGAGCTCTGATGACTTACAGGAACTGGACCAGCATTCAGGGGATACGTCAGAGACACTGGCGGGCACAGAGATGGATCGCATGAGACTGCAACAAACAGACAAACATCAAATCAATTGGCCTGACAAGAGCAGGGAGGAACTTCCTCTTAAAGTCAGGGGTCATAGGTCAAGAGGAAGTAGACAGAGACAAGTAACCTATAAAGGGCAGGAAGCTGCCGCACGTGCGCCCTAGGAGGCACAGTGTGAACACAGGACCCCAGGAAGCAACAGGACAGGCAAGTACCAGGAAGGCACGACACGTTGGCGGTCCAAGGCAGGGGACCGCGGCGTGATCTGTGACACATGCGATGGATGACAACTATGCGCATGTAAAATGGAATTCACAGAAATAGATTTTCTGTAAAACATAGTTCCAATTTTGCCTGTTTCAGGATCTACTACAAACCATAAATCCAAAAAAGGATTTTGAGAACTCTGCAAATCAAAGGTAAAGGACAAATTGGCTGAATTATTATTTATGTATCTGATAAATTCCGATACGGCAGACACAGGACTCCCTCAAATTAGGAGGGTGTCATCTACGTATCTGCCGTAGCGGAAGATGTCAGACTCAAACGCACTAGTAACTGTGTATATATACTTCTCCTCCCACCACATGACATATGTATTCACGAGAGAGGGGGGAAAGCAAGACCCTATGGGACAGCCCTGAATTTGTAGAAAATATTTGTTGTTGAAAACAAAATAATTGTGACATAGTAACAATTCTAAGACTGTCACTGAATATTCCTTGAGAACCAAACTGTATTTAGTAAATTTATTCCAAATTGATTTGTGAAGTATGTTATGCTGTTCATAGGAATCGAAGTTACTGAGAAATATGTCACATGAAAGCCATGAATAATTAGATTGCCATTGTATTTCATCCATGTCTTTCAGGACTTCCCTGGAGTCTTTCAAATAACTTGGTGACTGAAAAAATATGGGTTGCAAATGCCCTTCGAGCCATTCGCTTATATGTTCAAAAATAGATATAAATGCCCGATATTATTTGTCTAAAAGGGGGAGGTAAAGCATGGGTAAAGCATGTAATACTGGAATTTTGGGGGACTGCACCTATATTTTCTCTTTGTTTAGAATTAAGAATACCTAGAGAAAATCCCTCATCTATCAATTTGGAACTATCCGACAACATTTTCTCTATCTATTTCTCTATCTCTATCATATAAGCCACTATCTAGGACTACAATTGTTCCCCTCTTCAGCATTTTTCACAACAATATGTGGATTTTGTTGTAGATCCTTCATGGCCTCCTTCTCTCTACAAGTTATGTATTATGAGTTTAATTATATTAAATTTTGGAATTCATCCATTACAGGTGCTCTAAACTGTATTGGATAAAAATCCGTCAATACATTTTCACGTCACTAGGATCTACACAGGTAATATCTATATTCTCAGATTCCAACTCATTAAGAGTGACCGAAGTTAGCTGTTCCACAAATTTCTTACCATGGATATCACTAACATCTGTATATATTTGCACCTGTTTATGCTTAGAAACATCAATGCCATTTAACAGTAAGTAATCTCATGAACCGATTTAAATCTTTTAAAGTGTTGAACAAATCAAAATTAACAGGGGGTACAAATTTTAACCCTTTGGTCAGAACACTAAGATGACTATTGGATAGAGAGCAAGCAGACAAATTAAGCACCGTAAGTGACACTTGAGTCACTATTTGTAAGTCTGTTTGTTCATATTTCTGGTGTAGTAACGGGGATGAAAACTTCCTATGTTTCTTCCCAGCCCTTCTGATATGCCTGAATTTTCTCTGTCTGGATGCGTTTTATGATCGGTCACACTACAAATGATCCTCCATTTCTTTCTAATTGAGAATTAGATCAGTATTGCCATCAGTACTGTCCAGTGGCAGAACTACCGCCAAAGCAGGCATAGTGACTGCTACGGGGCCCGTACTCCCTGGGGGCCTGGCCAGCAGCAAACAGGAACTTGATTTTTACTGCTGGCTGGGCCCTGTTATAACATATGTACAGTCACTAGGGGGCAGCCTGGTCACCTCACAGCTCCATGGAGCTGATAAAAAGTATTTTAAAAGAGCTTTCCCCCCCCGCAGCCTCCTCCTCCTCTCTCCTTTGTACTGTGTGGGGGCTCCCGCCTCCTCCCGCCTATCTCTGTGCTGTTTGTCGGGCCCCCATCATTCCCCTCTCCTCTGTACTGTTTTGTGAGGTCCCCTCTCCTCTGTGCTGTTTGCGGGCCCCCTCCTCCCCTCTCCTCTGTGCTGTTTGTGGGCCCCCCTCCTCCACACTCATCTGTGCTGTTTGTGCGCCACTTCCTTCCCTCTCCTCTGTACTGCTTGTGGGCCCCCTCCTCTCCTCTGTGCTGTTTGTTGGTCCCCTCCTCCCCTCTACTCTGTGCTGTTTGTGGCCCCCTCGGTGTCTCCGCACAGGCACAGTCGGGACAGGACAATGGAGGAGGGATGTCTGCACTGTCGGCTGAGGGCAGGAAGCTGCTGCCATGTGTCCTTTCCTTAACCACCCTGTGTCTTCCTGAGACATCTGGACTGATCAAATCAGCTGCATTACATAAAGGTAAGTGTGTGTATGGATGTGACTGTATATGTGTGTTTGGATGTAACTGTATATATGTGTCTGTAGTGTGTATGATTGTGACTGTATATTTGTGTTGTCTGTAGTGGGTGTATGAATATATTTCTGGTGTGTATGTAGATGTGTGATGTTTGTATGTATGTATTATCTACATAAGTGACAGTACTCAGTGTAGGGTTAGAAGAGTGAGTGTCCTCAGCAAAAACAAATTAGTAAACAATCAAATGAATCGCTGCTCCACTAATATCTGAAATATCAATATGTGGTGGGATGTGACCGGGCCTTGTGAGAGGCTGGCGGTGTGCGGGGGATTGGGACCGGCATGTGGCCGACGTGTGAGTGGCGTTTGTTCGTGAGGGCTGTGTCTGGTGTAATATTTTTTCTGTCATCTTGACGGATCACATGATAAGGTAATTTTTTTTTTTTTTTTTTACAGATGGGGGGCCCATTGTAAAGTTGCTATGGGGCCCTGCCATTTCTAGTTACGCCCCTGGTACTGTCCATTTCATAATCCGCAAATGCCACTTTATGCTGTCGTCTCATTTTCCTAGGATTACGTTTCAGTCTAGATTTCAAATATGGTGACGATGTATTCGAATGCCATTTATAAACCGCACCTTGTGTGTAATCCTGGTTGTCTCTGTCAAATCTGGTAAGTTTCATTTGGATAATACTATCCTCTAATTTAGTAATGTTCAATTTCATATTTTCATCCAATGATTTAAAAGACGGGTCATATGAATATAATATCAAATTTTCTTTAATTCCCACCATTGTGGCATCCAGCTCCTTCATGACTGTTAGTGATTGTTCCAAGAAATTGATGCAGCTCATAATAAGGCATGAATAAAGTATATCATTCCACTCACAAGTAAAATTATCATCACATGAGAAGGTGGTAAATTTACGTAAGCATAGCCCCCGTGGAATCATATTTTTATCTATGTAAGTTTGTAAGGTGGTACTATCCCACCACAATTTTATCTATTGTACCGTAACTTTTTCAAGGTCTTTCATGTTTTGTATCAAATCTCTATTATTATAAGGTAGATTGCTGCTGTTTCCAAAAACCTGCATAGCTTTGTCACATCTAGCTTGGTTATCAATTTTCATGAAATTCATAGTGTCCATAGAATTAATGTTCTCCATAGTGCGTTATTAATATATAAAGGATGGAATCGCAATAATGAACAGTTTCTTATGTATATATGATCGGGAGCATGATCTGCAGCCAGCACCTTGTATACAGCCAGTTTACTCGATAGTAATCATCTGTTCATCGAAGTCCACACCCATATGTACACAAGGTACACGGAAAAGAACACCCGGCTGTGGGTGAGTTAATGATGGCTTGCTCACAAATTGTGGAATTTTCCAGCACTCCAAAAGTTCTTTAGCATAAAAAACGCACTTTATTTCATCATCTCGTATAAAAAATATTTAAAATCCAACGAACAAAAGGCACATGTCTTAGTGTTTCGAGCTCCTCAAAATGGCCCTCTTAGTCATGACATAAAGATGTGTCAAGTACGCAGTCCTTCAAATAAGTAAAGAAGGATTCTTCTCTCGGTGTGTGTTCCCTATCTCTTAAACAAAGAGAAAATGTGAAGGTCAGCTTCCCCAAAATTCCAGTATTACATACTTTTTTCCTCCCCCTTTTAGACCTATTATATTGGGCACTGGATCTATTTTTGAACATATAAGCGAATGGCTCGATGGTCATTTACAACCCATGATTTTTCAGTCATCGAGTTATTTGAAAGACTCCAGGATAGTCCTGAAAGCCATGGATGAAATACAATGGCAATCTAATTATTCATGGTATTCATGTGACATAGTTTCTCTGTATACTTTGATTCCACTCTGTATACTTCGATAACAGTACTTTCACAACAATTGAGTAATTTATTAATTTACATGTTTGTTCTCCAGGGAATATTCAGTGACAGTCTTAGAATTGTTACTATGTCACAATTATTTTGTTTTCAACAACAAATATTTTCTACAAATTCAGGGCTGTCCCATAGGGTCTTGCTTTCCCCCTCTCTCGTGAATACATATGTCACGTTGTGGGAGGAGAAGTATATAAATTTTTATTTTTTTTTTGTTTTTTTTTTTTTAAAACCCCCCACCAGTTGCTAATTTACCCATAGGGGAAAATATTCAAGCAAAAAGAAACTGTAGTAGAAAAATTGATTATGAGAATGAAAAAAAAAAAATCATATCACCAAAGATTACTAAACAGAGCGTACAATAAGGATGTTGTGGGTAGAGTTATGGACAAGGTTGACAATCGTAAAAGTGAAGATCTATTACATGGGGTCAGGTAATTAGAATCCAAAGAGAATTCCTCTAATTTTAAATCTAGTTCTCTATCCACCATATAGGTAAAACTTTATCATTCCATTGTGTTCATATTTTTCGTTATTTTTACTTATATTAACACTTGACCCTATTCTGAAAGACTTACTGAAGGGGGGCTGCAGATTTGTTTCAAGAAAACCTAAAACTTTGGGAAACGTTTTTTTCCCCTATTTTTTTTGTAGACAAATCGGTTAGAACTAGTTCAGAGACCTGGCTAAGTATACAAGGCAGTTACAATGTGGCAGGGATCGGGGTGGTCTTTCTCCTTATATGGACTAGCTTTACCTCTGCTTCTACGGGTAAAAGATATTGTTTCCCCATTTTTTAAAAAAATTGTCCCCAGTAAATATATATTATTTTATTTTTGAAAACAGTGAGGGGGGGAAATTAGTGGACGGAAGTTATTTTTTCCCCAAAAGAGTACTTCCTATGTTTCCCTTAGGCGGGCCCCTGGGCAGATGCGTGTCACCGGGGGCCCTGGTCCGGTAAAGGGGAACCCCAAATTTCCTTGTTTTGTCATTTAGCACTATGCAAATTTGGAAAAAAAAATTTTTTTTTTTTTATAAAGGGGTTTCCCTTTTTCCGCTTGTGTCCGGGTCGGCTTTTCCTGGAGTGGTCAAAGAGGGGGGTTTGGGGGGCCCCCTCCCACCCCCCAGGTGAGGGGGGGGCTCAGGCCTAAAAACCCTAAAACCAAAGGGGCCTGTTTTTGGGTTTGCTGGTTGTCACGCTGTGGAAAAAAAACCCATGCTGTGAGAAAACGACGTTTGTCTGCAATAAGCATAGTAAAGGGATAAAACTGGGGTGTGGGTAGCGCCCCAGCCAAAGCAGGGGTTTATTTATGTTTAGCCTGAAGTAAAGGTTTGTTTTTTTTTATGTGCTGCTGAAAAAAACCCGGGGCAGCCCCTGGAATTTGGGAATATTTCCGGGGTCACTGTCTCTGTTGTGGACCCCTGGTTTGCCAAACCTGACGCAAAACCTCCACATTGGTGCTTGGTTTGCGGGCGCGGGGACTTTAAAAAGAGACAATACACGTTTTTTGGGGCCTGCACCCCTTTTTGGGGGGAAAAGACTGTGGAAACGGGGCTGAAACCCTATGCCCCTGGAAAAAAGCTCCCTTTACACAGCCCCCGCCAGGGCCCGATGGCCCAAAACTGGAAAAGAAACTCATCCGGCCCAAAACAGCAGTCCCCAGCTGAGACAGCCAATCAGCAGAAAGTGCATGAAGAGGCTATGGGGGCCCCCAGGGGGAAAACCCAACGCACTGCTAATAGGGGGAAATGACTCGCCTTGCAGGAAACAGCAGCACATAAACCCGCCAGCTGGGAGCGGGAAACAACCCGGGGGCGCAAAGGGGTGCAGAGGTCGTAAAGGGTTTGTTTTTCCCACCACCGCCCTGGTCCCAGACGTGTCAAAAGATACGCTCAGGGGACGTTTGTCGAGGCATACCTCGCGCTTTTTGAAAGGGGGGGGCCGAGCGGGTGGGAGAGCCCCTACCATTTGGCACACTGGGCGGGGGTAGTGGCCCCTTTTCTGACTGGGGGAATTTCCAAAAAGGGGTTTATTTTGCCCTCAGCGAGAGGACCCCCGGGCTACCCAAGTTGAAGGGCGAGATTCTGGCTGGGGTTTTTTAGGGGGTGAACATCCATGTGCGGCCCCCGGGGGGCATAATGGACCTTCTTTTGAGCAACCTACCCGCTCAAACCCCAAAATGTATGCCCTTTGGAACATCTGGTAAAAAAGTGGCTACCCCGGGGGAAATTTTAAAACCCCTGCGCGTTGGTCGAAAAGGTTGTCCGGGAAATTAAGTTTATCATCGTTTTCCCTCCGGAGTTTCAGCGGGGGTAGGACAAGGGGCCCCAAAAGATGGGGAGCACCCCCCTTAAAAACCTAGCGAGGGGGTTACAAGGCCATGAGGATTTACGAAAGGCCGTCCTCATGGCCGCCCCCAACCCCCGGTAACGCAAGTGGGCCCGGGAAATGACTGGAAAGGGACTGTTCCTTATAAAAGGGGGGGTAAAGATTTTCCCCAAAAGGGAGGGGGCCCAGGGGGGGTTTTGGTGGAGGGGAAGAACCCAAAAAAGGGGCCCGCCCGGCACAGGTGGGGTTCAGGGCGCCCAGGCCCGGGTCATATGTTGGCGGTGCATGGCCCCTGGCCATATGGCCGGAAAACTGCCCCCTTAGGGTTTTAGAGTATATGGAATGGGGACTCAGTAGGCTTTAGGTCGTTTTTTGGAAAGGCCCCTTTGTGCTCCCCCAGAGACTGTGCCAAAAATGTCAGCAGCTGTGTCCCCAAAAAGGTGAAAGGGAACTCCCCCGGAAAACTGCTCTACTGGACTCAGGGATTTTGGTCACACTAGTGCCCCGCCAGCCGGGGCCCCCTAATCATTGGGGGAAACAGGTTATAGGGGCCTTTGTATACAGGGGGACACCAAAGAGTCCCCCTACCGCCCTAGTAAAACGGGAGACTTCTGGTGGTTTTGGCCTCACATAAAGGTGGGGGGGTTTGGGCCCCTTATGCACCCCGGTGTTTCGGGGGAGAGACTTCCCCCAATTTGGGATTGTGGCTTTTGGAGAATAGGGTAAATGTACGGAAAAAAGGTCAATGATTTTGTTAATGTTTGGCCTTTTAAACCCCTGAACCTTTGAACCGAATTTTCCATTTCAGGCAGTAGGGGTGACCCCCCGGAAGTAATTAAAATTTTTCCCCTGCGGGTATTTTTCAGGGGAAAATGAGGCCCAGGGGGAAAGGTGACAGCTATGCCTGACGGGGAGGTTTCCCCAGTTTAATTTGGGACTGCTCAGCCCCGAGACCCCCCCTTGGGGCCAAAAGGGGGGGAAAAATGAAAAGGTTTTGTGAAGGGGGAACCAAAATCCCCCGGGGCTGACAAGGTTTTCCCCCACCCGGGCAGTAATCAAGAGCGGGCTGTACCAGGTCGACCAGTCGGGGGGGAGGTGGTGGAAAGCTAAGGTGCTCAGCCTAAGGAAAATTTTTTGGGAAACCTAGCGCACATGATGTGCTCGGAGGTTTTTTAGGCAGCGAAAAAAACCACAAAACGTTTTCTCCAACTTTTTTTTTCTGGCCAGGGGTACATGGGGGGGTTTTAAAACGGTTTTGGAATATCCCCAAGGTTTTAAAACTTACAGTCCTTAGGGCCCAAATTACAGGGCCCCTTGGGGGCCGGGCTACCTATAAGGGGGTTCCCTTTTTAAAAGGATCGAAATGGATTAGTAGGCCCTTTTAAAAAAAATTCTGCCAGGGGGGCCACAATATTTTTTTGGGTTTGGGGTTTACTAGACTATCCCAACACGCTACCCGGGAGGCCGTTCCTTTGAAAAATACCCCCTAAAAAAGTTATTGAAAAGGAGTGTTTTTTATTTTTTCCCTTTACTGGTTTTACCAAAGGAGATCCTTCGATAAAGGGGGACCCCTTTTATGCCCAAAGGGTTTAAATTGGGGAAAGTTATGAAAAAAACTGATGAACATTAAGAAACTTGCGTACTTTCTGTGAAACCCCCCCCAAAACAGCGGTTTTGTCGAGAGATTAAAACAAGACTTTAAAAGAAGCTTGTTAAAGGGGGGGTGAGTAAGAGGGGGAAAGACTGGGACTGTTTTTTTCCCCTTTTTAATTTTCTCAGCCCGGGAAGTTCCCAATCACCCAATTTGGTTTCTCCCCCTTTAAGCTGGTTTATGGTAGACGTCCACGTGGCCTCCTGGGGCATCGCAAAAAGGGACCTGGGGAGCAGGGTCCACCCCCCCAGTAGTGTGATTGAAAAACATCTCCCAAATGCAAAATAGGACGTGCCCTCAGCAAAAAGTTTAGGGGGAAAACCCACAGCAGGCCCCAGGGGCTCAAAAACCCTGTGTACAAAAAGTCGGCCAAGGTACGGTGCTTTAACCCCGGCGGTTGGGGGGTTAAAATTGGTTTCCCCAATTTTGAGAGCAAGTTTCTAGCAAAATGGCAAGGGCCCCCCATGAAGTGTTTTAAAGGTGGGGAGACGTGAATTACAAAGGGATACCAGCCCGGTTAAACGGAAACCCAGAACATTGTACCACCCTTTAAAAACCCGATTAAACGTGGAAAGAAGAGAGGCCCCGACTGCTTTTGAGCGCCCCCTTTTTGTGCCCCCCAGAGTGTATTTTTGTCAGACTCGCTGTCGAAAATCTAAAAAAAAAGAAACCCCGGGGAAACATCAAAAAAATAAGGACGTGGGTTTTTAGAGTACCCGGGCGTAAGATGTCATAAGGCATGAAAATCGTAACAGAACCGGGGGGAAAAAGTCCATTTTTAAAAACCTTTCCGGGGCCCTGAAGCCCCGGGAACGAGCCATATCTGGGAGGGCAAAGGGGAAAAAAGTTAGGGCCTCGGGGTTTAAATTTAGGGGGTCCCGGGAGTGAAAAGGTCAAACCCTTTTTGTGCTGTTTCCAAAAACCCGGGTGGTCATTGATTCGTAATGACTTCCGGGGAAAAAAAAGAAAGGGATCAAAAAATTTTAGCTTTTTTCCCCATGCCAAAGGGGGATTTATTTAATTTAGAAAACTTGGGCCTGCCAGGTATTCCCACCCCAGTTCTAAAAGGTTACTGGCGGTTCCCCTCACAGAAGGGCCAAAAAAGAAAACCCCGTTCTCTACACCGACGGGGTGTTTTAAATACGTTGTTTACCTTTGGGGGTTACAGGGGGGGTCCGCACCCCTTTTAAAAAAATAAAGGTTTTATCCCAAAACCCCATCGTCAGTTTTGGGTTCGGCATACTTGGATGGAAAACTTTTCTTTAGCGAAGTTTTGGGGTAGCCCCTACCAAAGGTTAAGGGAAATTTCTGGGTTCACTTTGAGAAGCGGGACTTACCGCAAAACCCCAAAAAAAAACCCCCTAGGGTTGAGGGAAACCCCATACCTGGGGTACATTTAATAGGCAAAGGGGGGGGGCATAAAAAACCCCAGGTTAATAAAAAATTTAAACAAAACAAGGCTGGCCACCCAAACCCCCAACAAAAAAGGGAGGTGGGAGCTTTTTTAGGTATTGGGGGGGGTTTTTATCGGCGTTTATTAAAAATTTTTGCCGTATTTTCAGCGCCACTGGGGCAGATTTTTACTTGGCATAGCAAGTTTTGTTTTGGCAAATGGACCCCGAGCAGAAAAAAAAGTTCCAAGAGTTGAAACAGGCCCTCTGCAGGGAAACCCGGGGTTTGGGCACACCGAAATTTTAAAAGGGGGCTTCTGGTCAAAACTTCATGGGAGCGCCTTTCCCCAAAAAAGTAGGGGGAGAGGGCATTTCCCTCATATACTGAGCAGGAAGCTCTCACCAGCGGGGAAAAATTATAGTTTTTGGGAGGGGGGAGGGTTTGGCCATAGTGGGGCCCCTTTAAATGAGGTATTATTTTTCTAGGTCGCCGCTTCCAAAATTTTAATACCGATCTTTTTCCGCTTAAAAAGGATGTCTAGGCAAAGGAGAGAAAGCGGGGGTTCCGGAGGGGGTTCCCTTTCTTTGCAAAAAATTTTAAATTTACGGGGGAACACAGAGGGGGTAAACTTCAGGGGATTGCTGATTTTTGTTTCCCCAAGCATTGTATGGGGCCAAGTTTGTCCCACCCCCCAAAGGGGTTTGAACAGAGGGGGAGGGGGACTGACATGTTGTTTAGTATAAGCGGTTTCCAAAACCCCTTGTGTCCCGGGGCGGCTTTTCCTGGTTGGTCAAAGAGCCGGGTGGGTGGCCATCCCCCCCCAGGGTGAGGCGGGGTTCAGGGCCTTTTAAAGCCTAACCCACAGGCCTGTGTGTTTGGGGTTTGGGGGTCACGGGGTTGGGGGAAACAAACCATGCTTTTGAGTAACAGGGGCTTTTTCTGCAACTAAACTTTGTGAGGGATAAATTGTGGTTTTGCTACGCTAGCCCCAGCAGGCGTTTATTTATGTTTAGCCTGAAGTCAAGGCTTGTTTTTGTTTTTGTTATGTGCTGCTGAATAAACCCAGGCAGCGCCTGGAACTTGAACTATTTCCGTGTCACTGTCTCTGTCTGGGGAAGCCCTGTTTGCCTACCTGACGCTAAACCTCCACAATATATATATATATATATATATATATATATATATATATATATATATATATATATATATATATATGATATTTGGTATAAAATGTGATAAGCAATATATAAGATGTACAACTAGATGCTTAAATGTTAGAATACGGGATCACCTTTATATTTTTCTACACTTAGAGTATGTTGTATGGACAAAGTACACAAATCTGTACGAGGAGGAGATTGGAGAGCCGCACTAAAGGATCGTGAGGCTTTTTGGATTTTAATGCTTGACACTAGGTATCCAAAGGGGTTAAATTATGGGATGGATTTGATGTATATTTATTAATTATTATATTTTCTTCTCCATTTCTCTTTTCTCATATAATAATGTTATGTAATTTGTTGTATTTTGTTCATTTTTTGCACATGATTTCATGTGTGTTTAAAATCATTTAGTTAGAGGTGTCTATGTGTATATATATATTAATATATATATATATATATATATATATATATATAATATATATATATATTATATATATATATATATATATATATTATTGTATATGCATTGGATTTGTGATACCTGTTATATTTTTCTCTGATGTGCCGTTTTCTGTAGTTTGGTAAGGGTTAATGAACAGATGCTAGCTGGTTTCTAATCATGGCGTTATTTAAGGCCTGTACTTTAAACACATCTTTATGGTCATGACTAAGAGCCCTTTTTGAGGAGGCTCGAAACGCGTAGACATGTGTTTGTTGTTCGTTGGATTTTAACTATTTTTTATACAAGATGATGAAATAAAGTGCGTTTTTTATGTTAAAGAACTTTTGGAGTGTTGGAAAATTTCACAATTTGTGAGCAAGCCATCATTAACTCACCCACAGCCGGGTGTTCTTTTCCGTGCACCTTGTGTGCATATGGGTGTGGACTTCGATGAACAGAGGATTACTATCGAGTAAACTGGCTGAGCTGATCTTTTGTTTCTTCTTTGTATACAAAGTGCTGGCTGAAGATTGTGCTCCCGATCATATATACATAAGAAACTGTTCATTATTGTGATTCCATCCTCTGTATATTAAGAACGCACTATGGAGAACATTAATTCTATGGACACTATGAATTTCATGGGAATTGATAACCAAGCTAGACGTGATAAAGCTGTGCAGGTTTTTGGAAACATACCTTATGATAATAGAGATTTGATACAAAGCATGAATGACCTATCGATATGTATGTGTGTGTGTTTGTGTGTGAATATAGTATATAGAATTTACAGATCAGCCGGGAGGAAGCGGCTGTTGTGGGACATGTAGTTTTCATACAATGCGCCTAGCAACTGTAGCTCTGCCCACTAGCCCAGATTGGAGAGAGATCCAATATTGTGGGATATAACAGCGCTTGTAAGTCGTTCTCACACTGCATTGTGATGGATATTTACTGCTTATCTTTACTATTACTGCACTATATGGTCTTATTTTTGGGTGTTTCTCACACAACCTCTTAAAAGGTCCAAGTGGACTGAAATGCTTAATTTCATTTTCTAGTCACATATCATCTACACCCCTTGAATTGTTTATACTGTAAAGAAGTCACTCATGGCAGTATGTTCAGATCTAGAATCATATATGTTATGTGTAATAATCATACTTGCCAATCTTTGGAAACTGACCTTCAGGAAGACCTGTAGCATGGCACCTCCCCCCCTCATTTACATAACCCCGCCACATTTACATACACTGACCACATAGAAGTAGCTACCGGTGTACACAGGTTCTGTAGACATATATATGATTACAGCACAGTTACACTTAGGGATGGAGACATCTTCTATAACTGGAATTATTCTCTTTTCCTTTTCTTCCGCATCCTGTCCAGATCGCCATGATGACTTCTACTGGCCACTAATCATCCATGCAGAATTTACCACTTAAAAAACTTAGAATTCTAATTTTTCCAGCACTTCCCTAACTGTGCTCACCTCTGTACAAACTCCACAGGAGGATGTACGGATTGATAGGTTGAGGTGAGGGTGCTATGAAGTGATAGGTGGAGGTGGTGATGAAATTATGGGATGATAGGTGGAAGTGGTGAAAGATGAAAGTGAGGGGGCTATTGTGTAATATGTGGAGGTAGGAAGGTTATGGGCTGTTAGGTGGAGGTGGTGAGAGGTTTATGGGATGATAGGTGGGAGTGATGGGGAGTTTATGGGGTGATAAGTGGAGGTAAGGGTCTATCGGGTTATGGGTGGAGAGGTTATGGGGTGTTAGGTGTAGGCGCTGGAGAGTGGCGATGACGGGCTATCGGATGATAGATGGAGGTGGTGGGGCTATTGGTAATAGGTGAAGGTGGGAAGGTTATGGGGTGATAGATGGATGTTATGGGGAGTTCATGAGGTGATAAGTGGAGGTGAGGGGACTATGGGATGATAGTTAGAGGTGGAGAAGTTATGGGGTGATGGTGGAGGTATGGGGGCTATGGGTTGACAGTTGGGTGTTGTATTTTTTGTTCACACTAGGTTGCATAACACAATGGTGGTAGAGTGGATACAGAGCACAGCTTATAGGCACAATCTCCTTGGGGGGGCAGAGAACAATCCCCCTGAAAATTGTGCTGCAGCTGTGGCCTGTACCCCCCATAATCATATTGTGCAAGTTACACTCTGTACCCTGCAACCTCAGAAGAACAGTCACCCAAATGTTGTAGAGGGGGTGCAGGAGATGGAATTTAGTACTGTCACATTTTTTGTAATGTTTTTATTTTTATACAAGTTTCCGCCAGTGTTTCATTGACTTATTTAATAAAATGGTGATAGAGGAATCTTGTTGGAAGTGTCTATTTACATAAAAGTTTTTGTGCGTTTTGTGTCAGACAGTTTTTCATTACTATTGCAGGAGCTTGGGGTCAAGCAGCAGTTTTTTTTTGGTTTTTTTTGTCACCGCAAGGCTGACACTAACCCCATGTCAGTAACTTGTTATGAAAAATAGGGGGACCCCATGACATTTATTTATTGAGAATCCAAAAATGGGAAATTGCTATAATCATTACAGTGAATGCCTATGTCTAGATTCTCAAGAAATAAATAATTTTCGGGAAAAAAAACAGTGTGCGGTCCCCCCATTTTCTGTAACCTGCCAAGGTAAAATAGACAACTGCAGCTTGATACTATCAGAATGGGAAGGTCCATGAAGACTGGTCCCTTCTCATTCTAGAAATGTCAGCTCACAGCTGCCCCAGAAGCAGACCATCACATCAGAGGGTCCACTTCTGATGGTAACCCGGCTCTTCCCAGCACTCCTGGTGCGTTGGGTAGTGGTGTTATAGTGACACAATGTTAGTATCAGCCTGGCGGTGACAAAAACCACCGTTAGCTGACACCAAGCCCAAGCAATAGTAATGGAGAGGTGACACAAATTGCACAAAAAACTTTTATTCAAGAAAAACACTCCCTGACATCAGCCCTCATTGACCATTTTATTTAAAAAAAAATAGACCGACCGTAGGGTGCAGGGACAGGGAGCATCTCCTGCCCCTTGTGACCTGTTTCCTACCCTTTGCTGCAACTGGAGACAGGATGCAGGAAGCAGGAGCAAGGGGCAATAGATAATGGTCAACTCGTTCACCCTGCGGCCTATCTCCTGCCCCCTGCAGCCTATCTTTGTAGGGAGCAGAACACAGGCCACAGGGTGCAGGAGAAAAGCAGCAGGAGACAATTTCTGCAGCCTGTCTTCTGCTACAGGAGGAAAGAAAGAGGCAGGAGCCTGAAGATGTTGGGAGCAGGACAGGAACAGGTAGCGGGTAAGTGCAGTACTCGCCAAGCTGACATGCTCCCAGGCAGCATGCACATCCCAAAAAGGCTGGGTGCACTGCCCAGCTAGCTTTTTATTTTTTATTTTTTTGTAAACATAATTTTTATTAAATTTTACAATAACAAAAACATATAATAACTGTTCATTAGATGAGATACCACTTGATACACAAAGAAATAATATAAGGCATCATTACTACAGTACTAAGTACTAAGTAATGAAGTACTAAGCAATGTACTAAGCAATGAAAGTACAAAATAGCACTAATGACATACTTTGGCATCATAATAATAAGGATGAAGCAAAAGACGTCTCCATCTTCACTAAAGAAAGAAAACAAAAAATAATGAAAAAGTAACCCCCCCCCCAAAAAAAAAAACAAAAAAAAAAAACACAGAACAGTGGTACCCATACGCCGTTATGTATAAGAGAAATAATCACAAACACCCATGGAATCAAGTAAGGTAGGGGATAAAAGGTGCAAACAAAGACTGTGCTAGCTTTTTATAATCTAGGTGCAGTGGACAACATCTTCAATGGGGCCAAAGCAGCATCTTATGATGCTACTCTGGTGCCACTTTTCTCAAAGAACCAAGTCTTACCCCTTTTTGGGGAAGGGGGTGCGGTGGTAGTAGGGTGGTAAGAGGACCACCATTTGCAGGACCTTCCTGCACAATCCGGGAGAGTTGGTAATAATGGAAATGTGCAGCAGAATAGCAGTAGGTATCAGGCCTGTAAGCAGAGACATCGCCATACAGACATGGGGGTAACTGTAGCCATAGTGACTGCTATGGATCCCAGAGGTTGAGGGGGCCCATTCAGATACAAGAACAATGCTCCTTTTTTTGGAGCAAGTAGTTGGTGTCTTTCTGCTCTTCAGCACTACTATTTAAGTTCCTAGTATCTGGTGGTGTTCTATTATTCATATTTCTGTTGCTGTTTCAGATTTCTGTCATTACCATATTTTTCAGACCATAATACGCACCTAGGTTTTAGAAAAGGAAAAATAGGAAAAAAAGGAATTTGAAGCAAAAAGTCCAGGCTGAAGTCTATTTTTTATTGGTACCATTTTGGGATAGATGTGACTTTTTATTCCAATTTTTTGGGATATGAAATGACCAAAAAAAAACACAATTTCGTCTGGAATTTTTTTCTTCTATTGTTTACAGTGTACGGGATAAATGATGTTATATTTTAATAGATTGGACTTTTACGGGTGCGGTGATACAAATTATTGTAAACTTTATTTTTTTATTTCTAAAATGGCAAAAGAGGAGAGATTTTAAACTTTAATATTTTTTAGTTTTTTTTCTTTTTTTTTTTACTTTACTACTTAGTCCCCCTAGGATACTTGACCACTAGGGGAATTGCCCTTGTTCTATGTCTAGTATTTCTTTTTTTTACTTATTACCCATGCCATAGGCGGGGTTAAACAGGCTACAACTTGGAGCGGGGAAAGCCTGCATGGGTTCCTCTGCAAGGGAAACCCCGATCCCCCACGAATTAATTAAATGGGGGCGGTGTGGGCAGGGAGTGCCCCACTCCGCTACTCATTCATCTAGACGCCGCGGCTGCCATCATCGCAGTGTCTAAAGTGTTAACAGCAGGGAAGGCGGTTATAGTCAAAAAAAAAGCTAGGGGTGGTCCCCTTTTATCTTTTTGCTAGGGGCCCTATGAATTTTTTTTACCCTGCACACAGAAATAAGTTAAAGATAAAAGCTTTACATAGTCTTTTGTGTATTGTGGGTGATGTTTTCACAGTTCAGTTGTTGCTTTTAATTGTCCCATAATTAAAAATCCTTTTGTTAAAGTGATATTACATGCTTATGCTATACTTGAGGGGGGTTATCAAAAAAGTAATACATTAACTGTGCAGTTTAAGCATATTTCCACTGCCACCTAGTGGTTGTTATTTCAAAATACATGTGCCTGAGTAAAAGAAATCTCATATGGACAACTTTTTTTGTTTCTGGCTGATAAAAAAAAAAAAATCTTAACATTTTTTTTTATAAAGGCTATGTTTTTAAAATTAGGGTTGAAAAACTGGACGGGGCGCGAAAAAGTGGGATTTAAATGGTTCTTTTTTGGGCCCCTGTATGTTCACCTTATGACAAAAACATAAGGTATTCATTAGGGGGAAAAAACCTTTTCAAAGAACTCAAATTATTAGCACACAGCTAGGACAGTGATTTCATGCCTAGACAGTAAAGTAAATGGCTACTGCCTACATCCTCATGTACAACATCCACAAGCAAGCCCAAAGGGAAAGTGAAAATGTTTTTTTTAAAAAGACCCGGGGAAAAGGGAGAGAGATTTTAAACCTTTAATATGTTAAGGCCTCGTTAACGGCTTTTTTGTCCCGGATTGGCGCGTATCCGGCGGATTTGCGTGCAGTTGGCCAATCCGTCGGAGTAATTAGTAATCCACTGCTTCCCTAGGAAAGTGGTTCCGTGCTCCCCCCCGTCGGCGAATCGCTGCGGGGGGAGAAAGTGACTGCAATTTTTTGGAGGGACGCGCCGTGATAGGAGTCTATGGGGGGGGGAAACGGCGCCCCCGCTGCGCCCCGGGCCCCGCCCCCATCCACCCCTTTTTTCACCCGGTTTTGCGAGGCAACCGCTCACAAATCCACCGTGAATAAGCCGTGTGAACACGGCATTTGGTTCATTCAGGCAGGAAGTGTTTTTTAATTAGAAACTAAACACAGGGGGTGCGGTTTGGTGTGGCTGAGTGGGGGCCCCATGTCTTAAGTCCTCTGCCCTAGGTTAAACATGGCTAACTACAAACTTCTACATGGGAAGATCAAACAAAAAAATTGGTCAGCGGGCCCACACCCATTCTACATCCTCACAGGGTGTGATCGACCTGTATTTTGGGAGATATTTAACTTTAATAGACACAAAGACCCTGAGCTTTCGACAAAGATTCCCCCCTGCTTTCCTATAGTGGCCTGTCCAAAACAACCTCCCTATTTTCCCTATTTTGGAGTGACCATCCCTATTTATAACCCTTGTCCCCCTTGAGGTTCATCGTGTTTCTAGATTTCAGCTCCTGTAGCAGTCTGGACTGCACTCTTCCTATTCTTACACATAACTTTAGGCCAAAATCAGGGCCTCCACCATCGGCCACTGATATACCAGCTTCATCTGCAATTCCTTGTACTTGTCCAAATTTAGCTGACACGTTTATAACCGCAGCAGACCTGAAGATAATAATGCAATCCTTACCAACAAAATTGGACATTTCTAATCTTGCTCACCAGCTTCTGGATGAATGTAAACAAGAATTTGCAATATTTCAGTCTAAATTTACCTTGTTTTCCTCAAAATTTACACTGAAGTCAAGCAAAAGAATTATTCTTTTCACTGCATCCCTGCAGGGGGTTGTCCAAACATTCTGAAAAAGATTTTCACATTCAAAACTCTGGAGAAACGGAAAAACAGAAGGGGAAAAGGGAAAAATTTAGAACAGGGGACTCCCAAACATCCCACCAGAAATTTGTTCTTACACGCATCTTTATTGACCTACTGGATAATCCCAAAAACCTACATCGAATTGATAGGAAAATATTTTTGGGGGTTCGGGGGTTCCGCAGACTATGTGCCCAAAAATTAAACTGATTCCCGGCATGAGAAATTACATCAAAATAGGCGTTGGTTCCTCCTCGTGTGAAGCGCCAGAAAGAAGAGCCTTTATTAAAAATAAAAGGGTTTTTTTTAAAAACGGCTTCGGGGTGGTAATTTCCCTTTGTTTCTTGCAGTCTTCGGGAAGTGGCCTAGTTGATTGGTTCCAGATAGGGTATGGTTTTTCCCCCCCAGGCCCCATCTGGCACATGGTGGGGAGGGGGGTTTCAAACCGGCGCCACTTTGGAATATCTCTGCTGTCACTAAGCTTGTATGTTAATAATGTTTTGCACCACAAACTTCATTACAAAAGCATTAGAAATAAATTTTTCCCTTAAAACCCCCCCCAAAAAACTTATTACACTTTTCCCCCTGGTTTGTTTCCCCCTTTTTCTTCCCCAAACCAAAATTCCTGTGCTGCCAAAGGGGCGGGAAAAGGGTTGTGGGCTTCACCAGGTTTTGAGTGAGCCACTCCTTGTGAGTTACCCCCCCCCTTTGGTTGGGGCTTTCCCCAGCCCTGACGGCCCTACTCCCCCCCCCCTTCCCCTTCTCTGGTCCTAATTTGGTCATCCCCCTTTTAATTCATTGTTGCAAGTCAGAAAAAAAACTTGGCCCGGTTTAAAGGCTGAAAACAAAAGTAAAAAAAAATAAATAAAAATAGTTTGTGTTAAAGATCCTCTTTGTCTGTAAAAGTCTTATATCTTTAGACTGAAAAAACAACAAGAATGATGGCTTGGGAAGGAGTGCAGACATCAGGCCCCTTGGCGGTTAATCGGTTTAAACGGGGCGGCCCCTGTCAGTGCTTGGTGCAGACATGGCGTCAACACTGGCGAGACGTGGATAACCCCCCTGGTGCGCCGGGGGGCTTGTGCAGACATGGCGATAAACACGGGTTCTTTTTTGCGTACTTTTGTTGTCTGGGGCAGCTCCTGGCCCCTTCTATTCCCCCACAGTTTCGGGCTCCTGCCCCTTGGAAATCTGTGTGAAGATAAAACCTTAAAAAAACAAATTTAAACCCTTGTGGGAATCGAAAAACAAGACCCATTAATTTCAATTGCCGTGCGTGCGGGGGGGGGGTGGCATGGCCTCTGTTTAATCTCAATACTATACTCAGCCATAAGAGCATAGAAAAATCTCCCCTCCCCAGTTCGATCTTTAAAACCCTGCGTAAATAATGTCCAGTATAAAAAAAAAAAAATTTAATTAAAAAAAAAAGAAACTTGCGGTAGGGCCTTTGAAGTTTTCTGACACAGCAAAAATGTATTTCAAATAATAAAACTTCCATCACATGACAATCTAACTACTATGTAAATACATTTCTATAAAACTCTATTTTGGAAATTTGGTTTAAATATCAACATAAAAACACAAAAACAAAAAAATTTATATTATCCTTCTTTCATTGTAGACGCAACATATAAAAACCTTCTCCTACACTAAATTTTTTATTTGTGGATGATATATAATTTCAATAATTCAGTTTTTCTTTCAAAATTTAACATTATCGCATTGGCCAAACCCTGCCCCCCAGATCTGCTTTCATCTAATCTGTACTGAAAAAACCCCCTTCAATTTTTTCAGTATATAAAAAAAAAACTCTCATACCCTTTATATGAGCTATAAAGTATGTCGCTGTGTTTATCCTCAGGGCTTTTTGTGACTTTTAATAGAAACAATTAAACCAAAAACCTCTTACATTAATTAACCTTGATCAGTCAGTCACGTTTGTCTTAAATCTCTGCTTTTGTTAGGAAAAATTTTTTTTGAGGTTTATTACAATTGTAAACAATGCAAAAGGATTCATATAGGGTTTTACAGATTTTAAAAGCATTAATCAAACACAAACAAGGAAAAAGCCCATTCATAAAATTTTCCCCCACACTTTTCCCCAAAAAAAAAAAAAATTAACCTTCACAGGGACTAAAAACAAAAAGGAAAAAATAAAACAAAAATGATTTTCAAAAAATGACTGGCATTTTTTTACTCTGGTTGAAAAAAAAACCCTTTTAAAAAATAATAGAGTGGTAGTATACCAAAAAATAAACCCAAAAAAAAAAAAAACTCAAAATTAACTTTATACCCCGGGGGTTTATTTAAAAAAAAAAAAAAAAGATACACTGAGGCTTTCATTTCTCCGATCACTGAAATCTCTTCTTTTCCCCTGCAAATAAAAAGGAAAATTTAAAACCCCCCCCCAAAGGGCCATTTGGGAAAGGGGAAAAAAAAAAATTTATTGAACGTCCATCTGCTCTGCTGGAAACTGGAACTGGCTATAGCATAAAAAAAAAAAAAACAACAACTTGAAACAAAAGTCGAAAAAAAAAGTGCACACTAATGAGCTCAGTAAATCCCTGGTTTTTTTTTTTGTCTCTAGTTGTAACCCCCTTTATAAAGCGTCTACTCCCCAAAATTTTTACTCTTTAATCAGGAATCACCTTCACCCTCATCTGACTTTTAAGGATAAATTTGTTCATTTTTTAAATCAATAATCAATTAACCCCCTAAATAAAAGCACAAAACATGCAGTGACCTTATAAAAAACAGAAAAATTTTTCCTTTTTGTTCAATCAAAAAATTTTAAAAAAATGTAACCTTGCAGCTTTTTTATAAACATATCCCCGCAATTTAAGGGGGCTGTAAAAAATTTTCTATAAAAACCAGACATCAGAATTATAAATTATACAATAATGTAAAATTTATATCAAAATTTTATGAACCTTCCCTTGGGGTTAAAAGAAACCCCCAGCTGATACCCTCTGACACAACTTCTCGCTGCCTTCTTAGGGAAGCTTGGGGGGGGAAGGGACGGGCAGATGACTATCAGGTGATGAGGAAGTGATGGAGTTTGGGAGTGAGAGAGGGGATGGGGGGCAAGGGGACTGGAAATGTTTTTGGGACAGAAGAGCAGGATTTGGGCTTCCCCCGCCACATGCAAACAAAATCGCGGGGGGAAATTTTTCTGGCCCAAAATTTGGGCCACTCCCCACTTAGAATCGCTCCCTAAAAGGGGGTGGCATTTTGTCAGCGGCAAAAATTATAACCCCAAAACTTTTCTTTTTTTATCCCCACATTCGTCTAGACCACCCTTCTTTTTTATTCTTTAACTGTCTTTTTTCAAAAAATAATGCATCATCTAAAAATCTGCTATGCAAGCCCTCTTTTTGTCTTTTAATAAAGCTCCAATTGAGTTGAAGTTACTCTTTTGGTGAAACCAAACTGTTCATTTAATTTTTTAAACCCTTTTCTACTGGTTCTTTCTTTTTTTCTCTACAAATTTTTTTTTTTTCCCTCCACTAGATCCTGCAGACTGACCGAGCCCTATAAGGGCCCTTTTTACCCCCCATAAACTTGAGGAAACCCAATCTATTAAAAGTTATTAAAACACACGTCCTGCGTACTCCCTCCGAGCTACCGGTTAGCTGGGGTCCCTTCTGAGAATTTCTCCCTACTCTGCAAATTGGGGCGTCCTATCTAGCTGAGTCTTGTCTAGTTGCAAAAAGCAAAATTCCTCTGTGATCCAATTCGTAGAATTCCTCTATCTGCAACCAGCAACATGTTTCAGTCTAGCTAGAATTCTATCGAATACAGCATTAAGCCCAAACTAGGGAGGATTTCCAATTAAACCCCCTTGTCAGTCCTTGTCCCAGGATTACCAACACAGACATGTCAGGCAGGCCCGGGAGCTGGGGTTGGTTTTGGAAAAGTACAGCGGGAACACTCTGCGCCGCCAAAACCCGGGCTGACCCGGGCAAACACCCCCACCCAACCCGGAAACGTCCCAAAAACACAGGAAGCTAAGTTTCAATAAGAAACCAGTAGACTTACCATGTTTTAAGTGGAGGTGACGTCTCCCCTTTTGGAATCAGGTAGTCCAGGTGGTCACCCCGGTCCCCCCCAAAGGGAAAAGCGTCCCGTCTGGACTGCCCCCCCTTACTGGGCGCCCAAAGTTGGGGGTTTAGGGGTACACGCATGACTAGCTGTCCCAAAATTTAACACTATTGGGGATAAAAAATGACATCAGACATGAGGATATGGTTCCTCCTCAGTGTGAAGCAGCCCCGAAGGAGAGCCCTTTTTTACAATACAAGGTTTTTTACAAAATGGTTCAGGGGTGGCTAAGTTCCTTTTTTCTTGATCTTCGGAAAGTGGCATGTTGATTGGTTTTTCCCCGTTGGTCATGGTTTCCCCAGGTCCATGTGGCACATGGTGGGGAGTGGTTTAGGAAGAGGCGCCATTTGGAATATTCTGCGTTCAGCCCAAGCTTGTATGTGTAAAAATGTTTTTTCCCACAAACTTCATTACAAAACATCAGAAATATATATGTTTCCCTTAACACATAGAGCCCTCCGACCGCCAAGTACAGATCCTTTTTGCCTAAATATATGCCCAAACCCCCTACTATGGAAACCCAAAGGCGAAGTTTAAAAAGATAGAAAGGTTCAAAAAATTATAAAGAGGGGCATCTCCCAGATCTACCTACTTGTCCCATTTTCCTTTGTCAAGGGCCCGCTCAAACCCTCACAACCTCTAAAAGGAAAAAAAAAATCCTTTATAGATGGGGCTACCCATTCACCCTCACTGCCCGCATAGGAGAACGCACTTTCTCGGTTCTCCCCCCAGAAGACCTCCCATCTTTTCTGCAGGCCCTCCAAATTTCAAACGTCACTTTATCGGAATGGCCAACCCCTTTCCCTTTTTTTTCCCTCAGAAACTTTAAAAGGGCTTAATCCACAAGAACTCAAAAGGACTCGGTAGTGACTACCCAAAGAGAATCCAGACTCCAAAACCAGAGGCCCCCTTGATTCACTCCCCCAACCCTTCATGGTCTGTCTACTCCCTCTGCTCTGAACCCCTGAGCATATGTCTACTTGCTTTACTATGAATGCTTGGTATAATGCGTTCTGTTCCCTCTGTATAAGCTATTTCTATGCTTGTAAAGCCTACTCGATAACCCCGTTGACTCTTTTATATCTCCATGTAAATGGCCTCCTTTAATGCAAAAGGCCTTAATATACCAATGAAGAGATCACAAATCTTGCATTACTTCCACCGTCAGAAGACACATAGGGCGACATGAAGCTCACCACGTCGGGGCGCACCTTTTCGCCAGTTTTCCGGCGAAATTTGCGCCTGAATTATGTTGACGCTGGGGCCGCGCTCATACTTACTATGTAAAGTCCGCCTCGCCAGTGTGTGAGGCGCAGTGCGGGACTTAGGCGCAGTGCGGCGCTGCGCCTATGATTCGCCGCCCGAGGTAGTGCGCTCATACATAACCTGTAAAGTCCACCGCGCCTCACCATTGTATGGGGCGCAGTGCCGGGACTTGGGCGCATTGCGGCGCTGCGCCTAAGATTCACCATCCGAGGAGGTGCGCTCATACATGCGGGAAAAAGTTCCCTGCGCCTCGCCAGTGTGTGTGAGACACAGTGCGGGACTTAGGCACAGCAGGGACTGTGCCTCACATGTATTCCGATTTGAGACAGGCTGGAAAACAGCGAGAAATCATTAAAGATGTCCGTGCGGCATGGAGTATGAATAAAAAAATCGCCTTTATAAAGGCGTAAAACATTATCCGAAAAAGAGCTCAAACCTACTAAAAAAAAATACATAAATAAAATCACTTTCCAAAAATCCAGAACAGCGCTATATCGGAATTTGGATATTTTGAAATTGCCGGGAAATACAGTAATTCAAATTCTGTAAGCTATTCTCATTGGTCGGCAGAAACCAGCCAATCAGAATAGGAGCGACAGTGAACCATTATAACCTATGGGGTAGTTTGGACCAATCAAAATCAAAGGCGGGACAGTTCAAAATACAGTAAAAATCAGAAAAGGCTGATTGGTTGAGTGGGGGGGGCTTGGCTATCCCAGCCATCAGAGCGTGAGTACTTGCCCCATTGTAGTCAAAGGAGGATCGGGGGAATGAAATTCAGCTCTCAGGCGTGCGGCATGGATTTTGATTTTAAAAATTTTTTATTTAGGAAAAATATTTTGAAAAACAGCTGAACCTTTATAAACAAAATTTTCAATTAAATCCCGAACAAGCTTTTGTCGCCGAGCCGGGCTATATAAGAAATTGGGATTAGAGAATTCCCGGGAAAATACAGAAATTCAAATTTTTTAATCTTCTCATTGGTCATAAACCAGCCAATCGAATAGGGCGACGGGCCCCATTATAACCTATGGGAAATATTGCCCAATCATATTAATGGCGGGACGTTCAAATACAGAAAAAAGGGAAAAGAGCTGTTTGGTTGAGTGGGGGGACTTGGCCCCCCGGGGCCAATCAGAGCGCGAGCTAACTTTCATAGAGTTCTAGGGGGAAAAAAAATGCAGAGCGGCTCTGTTTGTGATTGGCTAATTTAAAAGGGGGGCGGTTTTTTGGGGCCAATGGGAGAGCGAGCGAGCTTTTAAAGGGGTTTTTAATAAAAATTGGAATAAAAATGTACAGGGGCCCGAAATCAAATGATAAGATCCAAAAGTTGTACCGATTGTTTTTAAAAATGTCAATTTGGGGTAAAGAAAAAAAAATTTAATTCTTTTAATTTTCCTTTTTTTTCTTTATTTTCTTTAGCCAAGGTCAATAGTATGGGTGTAACAAAAATAAGAATAAAAATGATTTTTTTGTTTAAAATTTTTTTTTTTTCGTTACCCCCATTTATTGTTAATTTTATAAAAAGATCGCACAACTTTTGGGCTTATCTTTTGTTTGGGCATGTACTTTTTATTCCAGATTGCATTAGAAAACCCTTTAAGGGCGTCGCTCCCCTTTTCCCCTTTGGTCCATAAAAACCCCCCTTTTTAAACTTACCCCCTCTCTTTTTTTGCATTTTTACTGTTTTTGAACTGTCCGCCCTTTGTTTTTTATTGGTTATATTTTTCCCTAGGGTTTTAATGGTTCATGTCGTCCTATTCTGATTGGGGCGGTTTTTGCCGACCATGAGAAGGTTTCAGAAATTTGATTTTCTGTATTTCCCGGCAATTTCCAAGATCCTAAATTTTTGAGTTGCGCCCTTCTAGATTTTTGGGGAAAAATAATTTTTTTTATGTTTTTTTTTATTTTTTAGATTTGAGTCTTTTTTGAGAATGTTTTATTTCCCTTTTTAAAGGCGTTTTTTTGGAAAATACTCCATGCCGCCGGAGTGAGCGCCGAGATTTCTTTGCGATCTTCTTTTGTTTTTCCCCTATGTTAGTTCTCGCTTTTACGGCCCTTTGCCGGCTCATTTTAGCCGAATCAAATAGGTCTGCCCCGTCGGAGCTGCCGAGGTGAAAAGCCCGCATTTTTTCCGACTCCGTGTACTTTCCCCGGGTTTTTGAGCGCGCTGCGTCCCGCCCCGGAAAACCCACACGCGCCCCTTGCCCCGCCCCTTCATGCGAGGCGGGTGAAAGGGGGGAACGCTGCGCCCAAAAACCGGGTCCCTGGTCCGACAGGGGATTCGGGCCGGTGAGGCGTAGCTTACTTCCAACAACAGGCGAAAAGCCCGTTCATACATGTCGCCCATATTGTCTGTCTTCAAGAGATGCACTTTAAATCTGGACAAGCCCCATTAATAAGGATTTGGTCCCAAAACTTTTGGGATTTTTTCAACTGTCCAAACTCCAAAACAAATGGAGTTGCAATAGCCATACATAAATCCCTACCCCATCAGGTCATGAAGTGCACCACGAATGCGGAAGCCTGGTACATCATTCTCACTTTACATATTAACAGTCATATTTTCACTATTGTCAAGTTATTCCAAAACCAGGGAAAAAGGTCCTTTTCTCCTCTTTCATCGACATGATTTTCACTCCTGCAAGACCTGTCTATTTGTAGCAACCTCAAACCCAAATGGACCCAACTTTATAAATTCCCCAGGGCCACTTGGTGCTTTCTTATCCTGCTATTAAGAAGGTCAAAAGAGTCTTTCTACAACTCCAGCTGTGTGACGGATAAGGGTTGCAACACCAGACCACTAAAGACTACAGTTTCTACTGGAACATGGAGGTTAAATGAGACCTTACTCTTTGATGTGGCATGTATTGCAGATCACAAATCCACAATTGACCATTTTCTTTCTGACCATGTTAATGATAGAACAGCTCCTATCTTTAAGTGGGACGCCCACAAATGCGTACTTACAGGAGTCCTTACTAAGAATGACAGGAGACTGAAGAAGGAGAGGGCCCATTCCCTTTCAGTGGCTCTGCAGAAGATTGACTCTCTTGAGTTACTCCAAAAAAAAGCCTTATCTGTCTCAATAATAAAAGATTTGCAATCAGCAAACCCACAACCCACTCTTTCCCCTGGGGTCTTCCTCGAATTCTTTCTTGGGATTTTCCAAAACCCGCCCTCTTTTAATATATAAACTCATTAAACAAGGACGCCTTCGTCCCTTATCTGAAATAGTGGGTGACTCTCCTCAGAGACCGAAGAGCTTTTCTTTTGAGTTCACACAACTCTCCCATTTTTATTCATCTTTGCCATCTAAATCTAATTTAAACCGTTCCATGACACCTTTTGAGCAATTATGTACCTCAAAATCTCCCCCACGACACTTAAAGGGCGACATGTATGAACAGGGCTGCCCCAGATATCTGGCATCTTTACAACCCGAAATCAAGTGCAGCCCTGATCACTACATTTTCAAATCTCCCACACGCCACTCGCGCCTGTGGCACTTTGTAATGCGCTCGATCTCGGAGGGCATACGGGAGGCGGGGCACACTAGAACCGTAGCAAAGCTACAGATTTATAGCTTCACTACAGAATTTCTGGGCGCATTAAAGTCGGAACAGGTATACCACTTTCAAAGTGATATACCTGAGTCCGAACTGCCGCCCGAGGGCTGGAATGCGCCTGATTTATGACCCGCTGTATAGCGGGTTCATAAATCAGGCGCATTCTATGCCTTTTTTAATCGCATGAAATTTGGCATGTAAACGGCAAATTTCATGCATGTCGCCCTTAATCTCCACTCTATATCAACTGCTTCTTTGTGCAGAAGCAAATCTCTCGCCCTATTGTCAGTCCTGGGAACTGAACAAAACTTTCACTGAAGCTCAATGGAACAAATGTTTTTACTTAACCTATAAAACTGTTTTGACTTGTAAAGAAAAAGGAAACAAGCTCTAAAATCTTGTCAAGATGGTAGAGGATACCGTCCTTATTACATAAATGGAAACTCAATGTCCTGGTCACCTGCTGGCGTTGTGACTCTGAGGTAAGTACTACGGTATGTCCCACATTTGGTGGGAGTGCAGACTCATCAGACCTTTTTGGAAGGTAGTTATCACTTCGATCCAAGATTACAGTGGTACAACTCCCAGAACAAAAACAAAACTATTCTCATGTAGAGTTTGTGAAATCAGAATCACTGATATAAGATCCTTAGATCCTTATAGAGACCTTTAAGGGTCTTACATCAGTGAGCAATTATCTGCAGCATTTGGAGCCTGTATCGGTGCTCTTCAAGTCTGTCCCCTGATGAACCCTCAACAGCATTTTGAGGGGAAAAAACGTCGGGCAAAAAGATCAGTACATATATGTGGAAGTATGGTGTATGTCCTCTACTGTTTTCTACTGCACTAACATTTTAGAAATATAGTGTACATAAGCATTGGTACCAGAGAATCTATGTGGGTTATTGAATCATATGGCTCATTCAGTACTCTATAGTTGCATATCGCTGGATATCTGATGGGCCTTTTTTAGTGTAATAGGGACACGATAATAACGTAACAGGGCAAGTCATCAAGAGGCGGGGCCCTACATGTCAGTGCGAACTCCCTACAACCACAAGGGCTAAACAGTGGAGAGGAGAAGGGAGATTCGACCCATATATAGTTAGTTGTTGTATCATTTTTTGAGCTGAGTGGCAGACATTCTAATTTCGTATGGTGTCCATATAAGTGGTAGTAATGGTTTGCAGCAGATCAGTAGCTCTGGTGTGTATTTATAACATTTTAAAAAAATAATTTTAAAAAAGGTTAAATTTTAAAAGGTGGGTTTGTAAAGGTTTTTGGCACTGATAGCGGTACAACTCCCCCAGATACCTTAGAAGCCATTCTTTTGTTCATGTTTCAGCTCCCCAATTTGGCTTATAAAAGATCTCTCACCAGACATCTGTTTCAAGCATCCAGGACAATCATTCCCCGCAAATGGAAGTCAACATTCCCCCCTTCTCTGTAGGACTTGATGGAAGAAATAGCTTTCATTCATCGTATGGAAGAGTTGGTTGCTAAAACTGAAACAGATATTGAGAAATTCAACCACACCTGGGCTCCATGGGTGACATATCAGTCATCCTCGGAATTCCAGGCTCTGTCTATTTAACCATTGAGCGTTTTGAATTTTACCCTTTTCCCCCTTCTCGTCTTCATCTGCATGTGTCTGGGCGTGGCTTGGGTTTATTTTTTATTTTATATTCTCCTACTCCTTTTTTTTTTCTTTCCCCTTCCCTTCCCAGTCTTCCCCCTATCATGGTGGGAAACTCAGTGTTTCACTTCCTATTATTTCATAATAACTCGATTGTCCCCCCCATTCTCTTGGGTTCACTCATATTTCCTGTCAATATGATATTTTGTGATTACCTAAGATCATCTTTATGTTTCTTATCTGATTTTCTCTTTACCTGTGATATTTGGACCCTGTTTCACATAATTGTGATCATTATGCCTTTAATACTTTGCACTTTTTTTTGTTCTGTATTGCAGAACAATTCTGCAATATACTGCTAAAACTTGAAAACCTAATAAACCTTTTAATATGAAAAAAACTTAACTAAGACTAAACACAAGAACAAAGTGGGCACAATCTCAAATTAGTTAGGGAAAAATCAGAAGAAAGTTAGAAAATATTATTTAACTGAAAGAGTAGCAGACACTTAGGGCATCATGTATGAACCGGGCTGCGCCAGAAGTCTGGCTTCTTTTTAGCCCGACATCTAGCGCAGCCCCGTTCGCTATAGTTTTAATTTGCCTGCACGCCAATTTCAGGCGCATTACAGAGCACCCGTGGCACTTTGTAATGCACTTCATTTCAGGGGGTTACGGGAGGCGGGGCGCACTAGAACTATACAACGCTATAGATTTATAGCTTCAGTACAACAATTCCAGGTGCATTACTGTTGGAAGAGATAAACCACTTTCAAAGAGGTTTTCCTGAGCCAGAATTGTCATCAGTGCCAGAATTCACTGATTTATGACCCGCAGTAGACTGGGTTCATAAATCAGGTGCATTCTGCATTATTCGTATGCGCTTTAAAATTGGCATCTAAGCGGCATAAATCATACATGTCGCCCTTAGAGTAAAATGTATGAACAGGGCTGCGCCAGAATCCTGGCGTCTTTTCAGCCCAAAAACTAGCGCAGTGCCGTTTTATAAATTATAGTATCAATAACAAATTATTCTACTGCAAAACTTTGAGTATCCTTTAATGTATATAGTGATCAGCCATAACCTTAAAGGAGTTGTCTCATTACGAGCTTTCAGCCTGTCAGTGTCCCTGGTAAGTTGAACTGAGGGGCGTGTTTCTTGGTCTGTCTGTTTGCTCCCTCTCCCCCTCCCATCACACACAGGCAGCTACGTAACTTCTATACAGGGGGGGAGGGGGTTTGCTCTCAGAGTTTCCCCTGTGTGTGCCTGCCTAGGTCTGTTACAGGAGGGGGGCTGATCAAGGAGTGTAGAGAGGAATATGAAGCTGTGTGCTATAGAGCAGAGGGGATGCATGTGTTTCCTATATCCCCTGCTTAGCTTACAAGTCTCCCACATCTCCAGCAACAACAAGGGCAGTGTTACTAAACTCAGGATGTGTCCCTAATACAGGAGAACAAAAGTATTCACATGCCCCCTGATCTGTATAATATTAGTATAGTCCACAGTTCCCAAAGACATATCATGATTATAGTAACAGACAGGGTCACTGCTGTCACATCTATCTGTGTAGAGAGCAGGAGGAAGCAGGCACACACAGGGTTAATCCAGGCAGTAAGGACACAGACGCCAGAGTCCTCCTCCCCCTCCAGAAGCATTCTGTGCGGGAGGGGCTCTCTCTCCGACCTGTCTTCAAAGGTGATGAGTCATCAGACCTGACAGCCAGTAAGATAAGGATATCACAGGTCGGCTACTATAGAGATCTGAGAAGCTGATGTAGTAATACTAACAGGGCTAGCTCAAAATCAGTAGGACATTTGTAATGAACATATATTGCAAAGCTGCTTGTTTTTGAAAGATCTTTAAATTAAAACCCAATCATTGTAGCGAGACAACCCCTTTAATACCAGTGACATGTGAAGTAAACCTTCATTTCATTTTAATAGCACATGTCATGGGGAGAGATATATTACACAGTAAACAGTCAGTTCTTGAAGTTGATTCATTGGTAGCAGTGAAAAGAACTGAATGACGGTATGCAGTAGTCAGTACCTACCAAAAGTGGTCCAAGAAAGGACAGATGGTGACAGGAACGGGCATCCATGGCTCCATTATTTTTTTCCCGGATCCCAGACTGTCTATCGTCCATAACCTCCTTCTTCTCCTCCCACCTCTAAACTAAATGTGGAGAAAAACGAATTCATCATCTTTCCACCGTCCCATTCCATCCCTTCACCTGATCTCTCTATCCCTGTCAATGGCTACACTCACCAGCTCCACAAGTCCGCTGCTTTGGGATAACCTTTGACTCCTCTCTGTCTTTCAAACCACACATCCAAAGCGTCACCTGTGCCTGCCGCCTCCACCTGAAAAATATCTCACGTACCAGCCCATTCCTCAACTCTGACACTATAAAAACGTTAGTCCATGCCCTTGTCATCTCCCGCCTATTTTTAAACAGGCGCACTCCAATATCAGGCACATTACAGGGAACCCACGGCACTTTGTAATGAGCCTGAGGCCTGGGGCGTGCTGGAGGTGTGTCGCACAACAAAGCTACACATTTATAGCTTCAGTACTGCAAATCCAGGTGCATTACTGCTGGACCAGGTAGAGCACTTTACACGTGGTTTACCTGAGCCAGACTTGTTGCTTAGTAGCTAGAAAGTGCTAAATCTATGACCCACAGTAGAACAGGTTAATAGATTCAGGCGCATTCTACTCTACTAATGAGTGCAAAAAAAATGGTGCCTGGGCAGAAAAAATTATGTATGTCGCCATTAAGGCAACATGTATGAACCTTGTGGCTTACAGGCCAGTTCTTAATAGCTTTAAGGTAGTTTAGAATGTGCCAGAATGTATAAACCTGTTCTTCTCCAGGTCATACATGCAGGCGCAGTGTATTACGAATATGACAAGTCAGGCTCAGTCAGACCACCTTTAACCTGATCTGGCTGTTCTAACTGTTCTGCGCCTAGATATGGCGTCAAAGAATCATAAATGTGCCTACTTCTATAAATATGGTGCGGCATCTCCAGAATGCCGCCACATTATTGCTGCATTACAAAGTGTCGCGCCGCCGCTTATCACGCAAAGTTTGGAATGCGACTGTTCATACATCTATAGAACTGGTCAACTGACGCAGCCCCATTCATACATGTCACTCTTAAAATATACTTCCAGCAGATGTGGTTGAAAAATCAACAGTGACTGTAAACCTACAGTGTCCCTCAAGTTACGATGGCCTCAGGATACAATATTTTCAACATAGAATGGTTGTTCCTATGTTGAAGCAACATATGAAAAGATATTTGTAACATACGCTTTTAGCTGCGTGTTTGGATCCGTCTAACAAATAGCAATGTGATTTACATTGCCTTTAATTTGAAACATGGATTGGAATTCACATAAGCGATCGCTTATACGTGTCTCACTGCGTCTTTCGTATCCGTTCCAAGAACTGACATGTCAATTTTTGGTGCGAAAGATGCAGCATGAGTTCTATAATAAACTATAGGGTGCGATCTTGCTGCATCCAACACACATCCAAACATACAGGTGTTGGATCCGTTTAGGGTCCGATCGACACTACGTTTTTGGATGTGATTTTCGGATCCAACACGGATCCAAAATCGTATCCAAAAATGCAGTGTGAACGTACCCTAAAGCTCAGGTAACGATCACACAGTCTACATGTTTTAAGCCATGTGGGCTCTTCATCAGGCAGTGAGGATCGCTCACCCGATTCTCATAAAATACAAGTGAGAACCGATCACATAGTATTATGTGACTAATGACATTTCTACACTTCAGGAACAATATATGCAGTCAAGTAAAACATGTGCAATCAAGGACAGAGGTTAACCTATTATCTACCACAGGACTATTCTAGTGAATAATAGATTCACACAACATGATTTAACCCCTTCCCGTCGGAGCCTTTTTTTTGTTACATTCAAGTTTCCCTCCTCGCCTTCCCAGAGCCATTACTTTTTTTTTTCCACCTACATAGACATATGAGGGCTTTTATTTTGCAGGACAAGATGTACTTTCTAATGGTGTCATTCATCATACCATAGAATATACTGGGAAACCGTGAAAAAACTCTAAGTGGGGCAAAATGTAAAAAAAAACATACTTGCGCTATATTTGCAGGAGTTTTGCTTTTATGGCATTCAATCTTTGGAATAATTGATGTGTTACCTGTATTCTACAGGTGTATACGATTCCGAAAATAACAAACATGTACGGTTTTCATAATGTTTTGATAAGGTAAAAAAAATCCAATTATTTTCTATTTTTTGCCGCAGCACCTTTTTCTGCAACCAATAACTTTTTTGTACTAACACCTACAGACATTTTTTGCAGGCTGCAGTGTACTTTTTATTGGTACCAGTTTGGAACACAGGCAACTTTTTTGAGCACTTTTATTCCAATTTTTAGGTGACGTGAAATGACAAAAAAAATTAGCAATTTTGGCATTTGGGTGAAATGAACTGTTGTTCCTATGTTGAGTCTGGTTTTGTCATACAGAGTTGATCTGCAACTCATGTGAACGATGGAAGATCCAACTATGGATAATGGAGTGCGACACATTTAAAAATTGTAGCAAACGGGGCTGTGCCTGATATCGAGTTGAAAAGACGCCAGATATCCGGTGCAGCCTCGTTCATACATGTCGCCCACAATGTTTGTCCCAGAACCAATTAACAATTTATGTTATATTATGGGATCACTGTTTCTTTATTAAGGGAAAAATAAAATGGAAACAATACAAGGGCAGACTAGATAAACCAGGTAGTCTTTTTCTTTCGTATCTTCTATGCTTCTATGATAAGACATACAGTGTGTTGCAAAAGTTTTCATACCCCTTGAACTGTTCCTCATTTTTAAACATTACAGCCTATATTTCACCTCCCTCATCGCAACCTTACACAACAACCCTAAACGCCTGTTTGACACCATCCACTCCCTTCTCAGGCCTAAAGCTCAGGCTCTGACCTCCATGCTGAAGACCTAGCCACTCACCAAGGAGAAAATTGACAAAATCCGGCAAAACATCTCATCTCAAACCCCAAGCAGCAGCCATCTGGTCCCTCCCCACACATCCCCCAGCCTACTCTCAGCTCTTGACCCGACGACAGAAGAAGAATTGTCCAGGCTTCTGCTGTCTGCGCGCCCCACCACCTGCTCTAGTGACCCCATTCCCTCCCACCTTGTCCAGTCTATTTCTCCAGCTATCATCTCTCACATAACTGCAATCTGTAACCTCTCTCTCTCCACTGGGATCTTCCCATCTTCCTTTAAACATGCTGTTATAAACTCCCTTACTGAAAAAGCCCACTCTGGACCCATCCTGCGCTGATAACTACCGACAGTCTCTAACCTGCCCTTCATCTCCAAACTCCTGGAACGCTTGGTCTACTCTCGCCTAATCCACTATCTCTCCGCTAACTCTCTTCTTGACCCTCTGCAATCGGGTTTCCGCACCCGACACTCCACGGAAACTGCTCTAACTAAAGTCTCCAATGATCTCCTAACAGCTAAATCTCAGGGTAACTACTCATTGTTGCTTCTTCTGGATCTCTCTGCAGCGTTTGACACTGTTGATCACCAACTTCTCCTCAGCATGCTCAGCACCATTGACCTCCAGGACGCCGCTCTCTCTTGGTTCTCATCTTACCTTTCTAACCGCTCCATCAGTGTCTCATTTGCAGGTTCTACCTCCTCTCCTCTTGCTGTCGGGGTTCCTCAGGGATCCATTCTTGGTCCTCTCCTCTTCTCAATCTATACAGCCCCCATTGGACAAACCATCAGCAGATTTGGCTTCCAGTACCATCTCTACGCTGATGACACCCAATTATACACCTCCTCCCGAGACATCACTCCTGCTCTGCTACAAAACACCAGGGACTGCCTGTCCGCTGTCTCTGACATCATGTCCTCCCTGTATCTTAAACTAAACCTCACTAAAACTTAACTTCTAGTCATCCCGCCAGCTACTAACAGACCTTACCCTGCCCTTTCTGTCTCAGTGTGTGGCACCACCATAACTCCTAGGCAGCAGGCCCGCTGTCTGGGGGTTATACTAGATTCCGATCTGTCTTTCATCCCCCTATATCCAATCCCTTGCCCGCTCCTGTCACTTGCACCTCAAGAACATCTCCAGAATCCGTCCTTTTCTCACTGTGGAAACAACTCAAACTCTCACTGTTGCTCTTATTCATTCTCGTCTCGACTACTTTAACTCCTTGCTTATCGGTCTCCCTCTGTGCAAACTCTCCCCTCTCCAATCTGTCCTGAATGCAGCAGCCAGACTTGACTTTCTTTCCAGCCTCTACCCTGTGTCAGTCACTGCACTGGTTGCCTATTCAGTACAGGATACAACATAAACTCATCACTCTCACTCATAAAGCTCTCCTCCCTACATCTCCTCCCTCATCTCTGTTTACCACCCTACCCGCTCTCTCCGCTCTGCTGATGATATCAGGTTACACTCATCAATCATCCGAACCTCCCATGCCCGTCTCCAAGACTTCACACGTGCGGCACCAGTTCTCTGGAACATGCTACCGCGGGCGATCAGGCACACTCAGAACTCTCATAGCTTTAAAAGGGCCCTAAGAATACATCTTCTCAATCTGGCCTACCAGAATCCCTAATGCTAACACCCTCCCTCCCCCACACTCCCGAGCGCACTCATCTAATTTTCGGCACTTAACTGTATATAGATGTACTGTTTGGGTGGCAGGTTCATCCGAATTCTACATAAAACAACCCCATATTTATGTCACATGGCTGGACCATTGTAAATCTAGCACTTCTTACCCTTCGTCTCTCCCGTACACCCTAATAGATTGTAAGCTCTTGCGAGCAGGGCCCTCTCACCTTGTGTCTCATCTGTAAGTAGCTTTTCATTGTGCAATGTATTTCTTTTGTCTGTACCTACACCCTCCAAATTGTAAAGTGCTGCGGAATATGTTGGCGCTATATAAATAAAGATTATTATTATTATTATTATTATAATATGTATAAAGAACATTTAAGACTAGGTTTACATCTATGTTAGAAGGTTCTGTTTGGAGCCGCTGGTGCAGAAGTAAAAATGGAATTTTTTTTACATTTATCAAGCCTATTGGAGTACTATGGATTAATTTACTCTTGCTATTAATGGTCTCCATGACCTTTTCACCAGAGCATCCATTCCTCCACATTGTGGGTGACCCTTATTACTGTTAGTACTCCACAATTCTGGCCTTTATAGAAGAGTGGCCAGAAGAAGTGTAGAGTCATGTCTTGATGGGCTAGCAGTTATGCCACACTCCTTCCATTTATTGATGATGGATTGAACAGTGATCTGTGAGATTTTCAGAGCTTGGGCTATTTTTTAAAACCTAGCCCTGCAAACCCTTTTATCCCTGAGCTGTCTGGTGTGTTCCTTGGTTTTCATGATGCTGTTTATTTACTGATATTCTCTAACAAACCTTCCTAGACCTTCACAAAACAGCTGTATTTATACTGAGAATAAATTACATACAGTTGTACTTTATTTACTAATTAGGTGACTTATAAAGGCAACTGGTCACACTGTATTTTACTTAGGTATAACAGAGTACAGGGTCTGAATACATATGTTAGCCACACGTTTCAGTTTTTTAATTTGCAGACATTTGGAAAGGCATGACATATTTTCTATACACTTCACAAATACTTGCTATTTTGTGTTGCTCTATCACAAAATAATAATAAAATACATTACAATTTGTGGCTGTAATGTTTAAAAATGAGGAAAAGTTCATGGGGTACGAATACTTTTGCAACCCACTGTATATCCCCGCATTAAAA